>JAIPRL010002877.1:24853-53318 GCA_025469235.1 Pemphigus obesinymphae | reverse complement strand
AAATTTGAGTCTTATAACCGATTTTTTTTTAATGTATTTGGATACTTCCGGACCGTTCCAGACGATTTTGAGTCTAATAAGCGACTGAACCTTATATCCGTGAGTCTTATAAGCGGCGTCTACTGTAATAATATTTATATAGATTAATGTAAAAAAAAAAAAAAAATGGTTCTACAACTGCAAAAAAAAAAAACAGCATGGGTTTTGGGGTCATTCAATAAAATCCTTGAAATTGTCTCAAGTTCATTTGATATTATACCATATAGGTACCTACCTATGATATTTCATATATTCTTCTTGACGTATTGAATTTTCTAAATTTATGACGATTGGATGATTGACTCGAACTTTTTTTTCTTATATTTTGATTTGCAACGTCATAAAGTGTCACCAAATTTGTTAAATGTTAAAAATACCGGAAAAATCAATATACTTGAATACTCCGCGATATAGTAGGTATGTGTAAATTTAAATAGTTAAACATTTATTATACCACTCTTCTTTTTTCCAATTACTATATAGTAATTATAAAATGTACAAATATATGATTACAAAAAAAAAAGTACCTATTTTATTAGACACCTACTATATAATATATCTATTTTTATACGTTTATGTTTCGAAAATGACATTCGTTGAAAATGACACACTGCTGTTGCAAGTAAACTTTAAAAATTATATATGACATAACAGTATTTCACCGTAAAGAGTGATGAATAATTCCTTTTTTTTTTTTAACAAATACGAGTGTGAGCACTGTCTTTGATTGTTTTCAATTTTTTTTCTTCCGAGAAACTTCTGTAAAGATAAAACTTGCCATGTAACGCAATTTTATTATATCTGTTTTGTAATATTCAATTAGACATTGCCGTTGTAAAATATAAACGCATATAGGCGAAACATAAATATTTTTCTTTGTGTAATATCTATAGTCTTCTGTCGTCATGCATTTCACGTCTTCGCCAAATTGTTTCTCAGTATATATATTACGTTTATTGTTCATTTTCACGATAAATTTTCAATCTGAAACATGATTCATTTGCTGGTTTATATTTCTATGGTTTCTCCATATCTACTTGAATATAAATATTCAAAAGAAGACATCGTATGCCCCGAATCAAAAGGATCTAATACTTACGAGAACAACACCAAAGTTCCGAAGACTTGTGATTTATGATTTATATCAGTTAATAAAATCTTTGGGTTATCAACTATAATTAATCCGATAATAGTGTGAATTAGGTAGATATAGTTAATTTCAATCTCAAAATATACTGTATAGAGATTTGAAAAAGTATACTTTGAGTTATTTTTAATTGTATTTTATGATTTTGAATAAACTTTCCATTAAAAGATTTTAAATGTTAAATTATTAAATAAGTTTAGCAGATTTCTGTGTCTATAACAAGTGTGAATTCAAATTTAAAACGAGCTGCAGACGCCAGACATGGTAGACAGCGATAGGTCACGAACTCACGAATACGATGTGTGGATATCGATGCATATTTTATAAAAGGGTTTCAAGTTTTACCCTCAAGTTTTAGAGCTATTCAAAAATGATTCCTTTGCATACATTTTAGTACAATATATGTTTTTAATACTTGTTAAAAAATTGTTTGTATAAGCACCTATATGTAGGTAGGTAACTATATACTGTTTCTTTCATCAATATTAATCAGAATATATTGATTTTTGGTTGATATTTAGAGATAGGTAAATTTAATTTTTTGATCATAGATTTAACTTAATAATTAAAGTATAATTTTTAAATAATACATATTTATATAGGTTAAAACAGTATTTTCTACCAAATATGCTTAAATATGCAAAATTCTTCAAATATGTCATTATCCTTAAAATATGCATTTATCTGCACTACAACCTTATTCTATGCGTTCATTGCTAAACAAATCGTCGATATTTCTTATTCCCGTTGAGCTTCATAGTTTCAATTTTTTTTTTTTTTTGAAAATGCATACAAATCCGGACTCTAATCATATATGTGTATCATATTTTGCGTTGTATTTTAGTATTAATAAAATCTCAATGGACTCGGGTAAAAATGTTACAATAAAATTATTTCAATCGATTTGTAAAATGTATAATATTTTTATTAGTTCATTTTATTTATAAATTATTTAATAAATCTTATTCTGTAGGCGTATAGGTATTAGGTACTTAATATAATATTCGTGACTTTTTTGGACCAAAGTGATCGGATTCATGTGTAATTTTCCACGGTCGTTTTTTACTATTTCAATTAGGTACCTACATAATATATAAGTACCTACCTAGCAAAATGTTTTATGTTGAAACAGCTTTTATCAAAAAACACATTTTTTCACCATTGAGTTTTGGACACTTCATATTAATTACATGCATTACTGTAATTATTATTAGGAACCAGATTTTTGAGGACATAGAAATATGGAAAAATGTATTTTTGACCTAAAAAACAAAAATATTAATAAATCAAAAAAATGAATTTAGTTACTATTTAGATTCGTATTAATATAAATATATATGTATGTGTGTATACCTAAACCGCATTTAAAATACAGAAAGAGTAAACCTGTAAACCACGAAAAAAGATAGTGCCTCCAGAGTAAACTCTTATATAAACCTGGAATCTCTCTTTTAATCACACTGAAGAAGACCACAATGAACCAGCAGAATATTGTATGATTTGAAATAATATTTATATAACCTAGTTGATATTTCAATGCTTATGTTTATATAATTTGTATTTGTACATATTATATAGGTACTTATAACAATAATTATATAATTTATTATCAATCTATATGTATATATTATCGAACAAGTTATTTCTCTTGTGACAATATTTTGTCATCACGTAATGTAATATATTCCAAATTTAAATGCCC
Organism: Pemphigus obesinymphae; assembly: GCA_025469235.1. Lineage (NCBI taxonomy): Eukaryota > Metazoa > Arthropoda > Insecta > Hemiptera > Aphididae > Pemphigus > Pemphigus obesinymphae. The sequence continues at coordinate 50,430 of JAIPRL010002877.1, read as the reverse complement.
AGTCTAGTCCGGCCCGTAATATATTTAAAATGTATAATAGCGACTGGCAAGGCCAGGTCCATATAGGGGATGGAAGTACTTCACTCATCGGATAGGATATTGGTAATGGATGTATTGAATTTGGAAGCAATCATAATAATCATTTTTTTCGATAAAACGATTCTGAGCAAAACTCGATGTATTATTACTTTCTGACTTATTATAATTTCCCTTTGCGCTTAAATAACCACTAAGAAAATAGAAAATGATCCCTTTAAAATACCAACTATGATAAAATTACTAGGTATTAAAACCTTAATTATGTTTACCTAAAAAATTATATTATACCTATTATTTACTTTAAAACATTTCATAATATAAAACAATTTTAAATATAATATGTAAGTGAATAATTTTACAACCAGACGTCTCCATGCTGTCTTTTTAATTTTTTTAATGTTTAAAAAATTAGTTTTGAATTTTTTTTTATTTTATTAGTTATGAGCATTTCCAAGAAATTCGAATATATTTTTTGTTAATTTTTAATATTATTTGTTTATTTTTAAATTAGTTTTATATTTCTCCTAAACAATTTGATAAATTTTGTTTTCTTGTGATCTGTGATCTGGTTGTCGCCCCAATGTCTTTAATTACTTCTACACTAAAATGTACTTTTATATATATATATATATAATTATATATATATATATATATATAAGATTATATACCTATTCAGAAGTCAGTAATCATGACAATTTTATAATATGTTATTTTCCAATTTATAAACATTTTTCGTGAAAATCGGTAATTTTTCGTTAGGTACGCTTATGAAAATTAGGTATCTATTAGAAAATCAAAAAAAAAGCTCTATAAACTATAAAGTAAGAAACTTAAGTTAATTATTGTTATAAGTAACAATTAAGAACAAAATTTCTATATATCAAAAACCTTTATACCTAAAATCTTTTACTTTACGCACATACCTACATACATACATAAATATATATACATAAAATATAAAATATATCATTTTAAAACCAATACGCTCAAACTCTAAAATAAAAAATTAAAAAATTAAAATTAAAAAAACCCAACTACAAAAAATAAAAGTTAATTTACCAAGATTTCATGAATTACCTATATAAAAATTAAAATAAACAATTGCTGTAATTGGAGGCCCGCAGTGGCATTTCTGAAGCTCAATCAAGGAGGAGACGATTTAAAAACTAATATACTTACCTCAAAATAAAACAAGTGTGATCAACCCCCTCCCCCACAAAAAAAGTTAAGTCTGCATTTTTTTTACTATTATAATGTTCATTTTTAATTTAATATATGTACATCAAAAATATAAAAATATAGAAATACTAAAAATAAAAATAAATAAGGGGAGCGAAGGAGGGATGCGCCCTCTCCAAATTATATACACTATAATTATATATGCAATAATATATACCTAATTATAATATGTTATATAGACATAATTTTAGACAAATAGATAGGTAGTAGGTACCCACAAAATCACTCAAGGGTATGCGCACCCCTCCGCATAAAAAATTCCTGGATCTGCCCTATACTTAAGTGATAAATTTTTTCAAACCAATCGCGTTAATAAGTAATAACCAAATCAAACAATAAATACTTCAACAATACTATTTTACCAAAACCAAAAGCTAAGTAAGTAATGTTTAAATTATAATATATAAACAGAGGTACGTGTAACAATGTAATATATAGGATCAAAGACCAAAGGGTATTTTGTTGAATATATACTATATTTAATATAGGTAATATTAAATTAATGTACCTATACACTATAAACAGATACCTATAAGAGGATGTCGTGCTTACAAATTTTCAATGAAAAACTTGTAATAGCATTTTTCATTTTTATCAACTTATAAATATGTTAGAAACACGAAACAAAAAACAAATTATAGCTAACAATAGTATCTAGTAACTTAAGTAGTATTTATATTCATTTTTTTTTTTAAGATTTACAGTCATTGAAAAAAAAAAATCAAAAACATTGATTTTTAACAACTCATAAAACGTGTAAAAATGTACATATCAAAAATCGGCTACATAGGTCGCTAGATAATTTTGTTTTTTTTAATTTATTTTTTATTTCATCATTTTACAATAATCTCAAGTTGTTCAAAATTAAAAATGGTATTGACACTAGACTATTTTTAAATTACTTTTAAAATATATTAAAAATTTCCCTTTAAACATGTAGGACGTACTCTTAATACATTTCATATTTTAATTGGCCATTTATAAAGTTTGAAATTTACAAAAATATTATTATACAGACTATAATTTTAATTAAATTTACTTTTGAATATGAATTTTTAAATTTGGACTTTTTTCCGCTAGATTTATATTTGAGTTTTTTTCGCAGACTATTGTCCTTTGGCTTATGTTCCTATTAACCTACAGAATATATGGTTCATCAATTTTCGATTACAGGAATTTCCAACCAAAATATTCTTATTTTTATAAAACGTTTAAAAGAAAAAAACACGTTTAAAACACCCATTTAAAAACACATTTTTACTATTTAAATCAAGAAATAATTTTATCTAGGAAATGTGCCCCCTTTATTAAGACTGAAATTAAAATGATTCACAAAGTTATACATAATACCTATATGTAATAAAATATAGACTAAAAATATACTATCTATATGGCCCTATATCCTTATCTTATATCTTTACACTTTTTGGAAACAACGCCAATCACAATACAAATGAATAGATTATCTATGAAATCATAGAAGATATCACCGCTAAAATCCAGGGAGGGGTGATTCACCCATCACCCCCCTCATATACGCTACTGGAAGCCCACTTTATTACCCTAATATTAAAGTATTATCCAATAAGTATAAATAATAAATGAGGAAAAAGTGCATGCAAGTGTATAAATATACCTATATATAGATAATGAAAAAAAAAGATTTTTAAACGAAGTATACTTTAATTTTTATTCTCATGTTAGTTCGCTAATTTATTTTTTGTGCAATAGATTAGCCATACTAATAATAGTTTGACTTTATTTTTATATATTTACATTCCTAGTTTATAAAATCATGTTAAATTAATTTTTGGTTTTTGTAGTCGTTGCTTACTCTTAGGTACTTTGTGTTTCTAAATACATTTTACAGTAAATACTATACTTAAATATCATAATTAAAACGGAAAAATTGTATTCGAGGTTGTCTAAAAGTATAAAAACAATATGTAAAAATATATAGTTTAAAAACATGTATTATTTGCTGTAGGTAGGTACAAATAAAATTGATATAAATCATATTTAGATCGAGCGTTGCCTTGACATTTCAATTAAGACGAACCGAGCCAATCGCCCGTCAAAACTAAACCAAGATTTCATCGCATTGGCACCATTTGTCGGATTTCATAAATTAAATTTGAAAACGATTTCGGTCGTTTAGAAACAATCTATAGCTTATAAATACCTATTATTAAATTATTATCGTTACACGGGAACAGTATATAGGCAGGGACGTCTCGAGGGTCGGTAACACTCTTCCACCCGGAAACTAATAAATTGGAAAATTAGTGAAAAAGTTGATGACATTTACTCATTAAGATTTTTTGCGACGCCCCCCTCCCCATAAATATTTTTGAGACGGCCATAAGTATAGATACTTAATTAGTACTTAATTACTATTACTATTAGTATTAGTATTAGTACTTATAATGGTAATTATTGAATGTCGTTGCGAAGAAATGAGATAAGTATCTAACAGATTTAGGTAAAAAAATTTTAAAACTATTTCGAATACTACCAAAAAAAAAATATTCAGAATATATATTCGAATATTTTATGACAATAGTATTCCCTTAGTATTTGAAATACTTTACAAAATGTATTCCAAATAGGTACTTTTAGAATACTTACTTTTACTACATATCAATGTCTAACAAAAATAGTACCGTGTAAATTATTTATAATCTACGATACCTGTTAATTATAAATTATATCCAAATTTAAATATTAAAGTTTAATACCTACCTATTGTGTGATTCATTCAAGTTATAAGTGAGCAGGTGTTTTTTATTTTTTTATAAAACTTAATAAAGAAGCATTATACTTTTAATGACTTACTATTATAAGAGGACGCCACACGCCCGTTTTTCAAGGGATTCTATATAGGCAATTTTTATGAAATTTTAAGAAAAATAAAAATACAACAATTTAAAAATTGTTAATTTGAATATGTTTTAAAAGTAATTTAAAAATAGTCTTGGGTCAGTACAATTTTTTATTGTTGTGGAAGTGCGATAATTATTAAAAAAAAAACCACCTTCGTACTTCAAGTTTAATGGCTATATCAGAATGATCATAAATCATTAATATTGGCACTAAATAAAAGAAGAGAACTTTTTATAACTTTTGACAGAGATTTTTTTTTTTTTGTATGTATTTAAAATCTGTAATGGTTGATCCTTAAAAATGTCAACATTTTACAATTTAAAATTGCTTATGAAAAATACAATTTTAACATTAAACAAAAATGGCTCTGTTAAAATGTAGTAAATGTTGTCAGCTTCACGATAGAATATCTAATTGATGTAAAAATTATTTATCTGCAATTATTCTAGCCGACATAATACTTAAAGTACGAAGTATGTTTTTACGGACTATTTTTCGTGGTTGGGCGTCCTCTTAATAAAATGTTATTTTTGTTTTTAATAATTAGTATCAGACCTGTAGAAGATTTCATATCACTGACTAGGTGCTGTAATTACTAAATTTATTACAATGAAATAATATCAATGAAAATAATACTTTCAAACTATTTATTTCATCAATAAAATCATTATTATTCAAATCAACATATTTGAAATTAGAAAATATAGCTGAAAACAAAATAAGATAATAGGTACACAAGAAATACTATAAAATGTTATGTATATAGGTACTTGAACAGAAAGACAAATTACATCGACGGAAAAACAATGAAATTTGTTTTTAAAATGGTATTGAACCTTAAAACACTGTATTAAACATTTAAAATAAAATGATTTAGAAAAAATATTCGGAATACTTCCCGAGTCCGATACCTATGTATTTATCTATATACTCGTATATATATATATATATTGCTATATATTATATTATGCATATATATGGCTATAGTGTTTTAGTTAGCGTTTGTCGACCAACGGGCGTGCTTAATTGATTTTCGAACGGGCAAAACGCAGTATACGAATTATTTATGCTCTTAGAATTATTTTTTCCATAATATACATAACAAACCTATTATTTTATTTTATATAAATGGGCAAACAGTGGGGTTTTATTTAAGGCAATAAATTCGTATCAGTATAGCCTATATATATATATATATATATATATATATCAATAATATATCGATGACCGTATAAGTGCGTTTGTATGTAAAAAAAAAAAAAATAAAAAATAAATGATAATTCAGGGTTTCATATACGAATATATATATATGTATATGTTTGTGTATACATTATCGGATATATTCTATATATATATATATATATATATACCTATATAGGCTATAATACTCGTAGTAAGTTATTCGATGTGAGTGGGTGGCTGAAAGAAATTTTTGATTGCGTGCTTTTGCGATTTTTTTTCGAAAATGATCTATTGACACAGTGATCCCGCGCGTATACGTATGCATTATAAGCTCATTTGGCGATAAATCGTTTTTTTTATTTTTTTATTATTTTTTTTTTTTTATCCCGTTTAAAGATCTATGAAAATATATACAGTTTACAGTTTATTTCTTTACAATCGATCCCTACACTATAAAGTCATGATAAATTCGCTTTATATATATATATATTATATATAGATACCTACTCGTGCGCATTTAAAATCCTTTTCCTACGGGATCAATATGTATAGGATGTCCCTTGCAGCTGTTTTAAAACTTGGGAATAAAACTCCTGCGATGACGATTGGGTGTTGAAAATCGGACTATCGTATTTACGTTAATTTTTCGATAACTATTTATATTTATATATATATATGTGTATTATGTATACAGCTATAGACAGAAAAAGAATAAACAAAAGGTTATTATAACCCGTCCAGTTTATCTGCGCCCTCGGTGACGTCACACGTTTGATCAGATCAGGGGTTCAAAAATATTGATTGAACAATGTGCGATTTTTCTATTATTATGGAATATTATCGAGTATTCCATAGAGATAACCTCAAAAAAAAGTATGCAGACAACACATCTGTGCTTCCACAATTTTAATAACCCTTACAAATTTAAAAATGTAACGATCGCCAAGGGCGCAGATGAACTGGACGAGTCGTAAAACATTTAAAACAAAATGTAAAATAATGTATTCTATATTATATGTACGTATAATAATATGTATAGGTACTATTTTAAAGAAATTTCGGTCCACATATTAATGTTTTCAGTTATTTAAAAAATAATATATTGAAAATGTTTATTAAACGTTCATTTTTGATATTAATATATAATTTCCCTGAAACGTTATTGGAATATAATAGAGATTTAATTTCTGCCATCTGGAAATGTTTTAGGAAAATGTTGTGAATTTAATGTAAATAATTGACTTTATTTTACGATATTTTGATAAATATTTCGATTTCGAATTTTCGGAAATAATTTACATTATATATCATACGTATTACATGCATCCTACAATATTTTTCCCGTGAATTAAATGCAAATTTAAGAAATTATCTGATCAAATAACTTGAAAGAAAAAAACTTACCGATAACGTGAATTTTTATATAAATAATAATAACACAGTACTAATATTAATAATTAAATTAATAATACAATAATTATAATATATATATATATAATATTATAATATATCATTATTATATAAAATTTAGAATAATTATAAAAATTTTCTATAGAGCTTAATTTCAGTTTAGGAAACTCAATTAATTTATGGACACGAAATATTCCTATTTCAATGTGTCACGCGTATTATTTTTTTTAATTTTCCAAAACTGTAAGCTGACGTGTTGACGTAATTACTGACTGGAAATTGAAATTACCAGAAAATCGGAAAAATGTATTCAAATATAGGTTTTCCGGATCGATAAGCCACGAGATGATATAAATTTTACATTAATTAAAAATTGATAAATTGCCAATATAGGTAGTATAAGAAGCATCCATAACAAAGTTTCGACTTTGACAAAACACAAAATTTGTTTATAGTTCCTGCATTATTATATAGCTATATATAATAAACAAGTGTATATTCTCAAAGGTTTGCGTTAAAATACGGAACTCATATCCGATATAGGTGTACTATATTTATTACTTGTATAACTTGTATGAAGTAAAATGCCCCCGAATATTCACTTTTTAATATTTTTGAGAAAACGTGTTTTCTTAAAATCTCGCATTCTATAACCTTGTATTCAATATATACAGTACTCCTTAGTAGGTATGTATATATTGTATAAGTATTAAGTATATATACTATAATATAAAAAAAATGTACATGAATTCTAAACGAGCTATTCTATGGAATAAAAATAAATATTTGACATTTTTTGGGCTTCAGGCTTATAGGACGGAGCATAATATATTATATTATGTGTATACAATATACATATAGGTATACTGTATACGTCGGTTGAAGTTTTGAAAAATCCACACGGAACGATGGAAAAAAATAAATTGTTGACAAATATATAATCAGGTTCTATATATAATCTTTCCGTGGTCGACTTATAAGACGTTTTATCTCTTATAGCCGATTTTTATCATCTTATAAGGATTTTTCCCTACTGGAAACTATCCAAAGTTCTTCACTTGTGTCCCTGACGACCATACAGGGAGGATGGGTAGTGGAGGTCATTTTTCAAATATGAGTAACACATTTTTATTATTTTCATATTTTATACGATATTATATAGGTAGGTAATCCATATGGTTGAAAGTCTATAGGTACCTTCGGTTGCGAAAATCCTGTATAAACAATATACTTACGCCACACTACACATTCATTTTCATTTTTAATTATTTAATATTGTTTCCTCATTTCGTTAATTAATTTTCGTAAAATAAGGTATCAAAAACAACGTAATAGTAATATGAAATATAAATATAATATAAGAGGTAACATATTTTTAAACTTCATATAACGTGTAATAATAATTATGTATAATTGTTTTTTTTTTAAACTGTAATTTCGTCAAACTGTGGCGTGTACAGAGAGTATGGACTGGTCTTACCCTTATTTTTATCTTTAAAATATGGTCTCCATACGTCCCGTTTAAAACGGGATTATTTCGTTTTCCAGCATTGTATCCCTTTTTTATCCTGCATTTTTATAGTTTATAGAAAAAATGATCTTATTTTTGCATATTTACCATTTTTCTAAGCGTTTCCGCTGTTATTAGAGGAACATTTTAAATGACATTATTTATTTTATTTTTCCTTATTTGGGTATATTTTTAAATAACTTTTTTTTGTCCCATTTTTTAATTTTCTAAATATGGTTACCCTACTTTAAAAATAAAATAATTCATAAGGTAACTTGTAGATTTTTAAATTATTTGAAGGGAGCCCGGGTAGATTTTAGAATGAACTAGTTAAAAATGTATGAACAAAGCGAGAAGTTAAATTTTTGTACATATCAACTTTTTTAAATTCTGTTCATATTTGAACTCGCATTTAATTTTAGTATTTCGCTTTGCTTAAAAAGCTTAATACCAAATATTTAATAATATTAACAGTTATTATTATATTATATTTTAATTATAATAATTTTTCCCAAGTGATCTTTTACAAATGTTTACACTCATTATATGTACTTGATAATGAGTTAAACATTTTTATGAAATAATTAGATCATTTTTGAAAAATAATCTAAATAATGAACTTAAGTTTATTTACTAATGAACTTTACCGAAACTAGTTCATGAACTGAGTTCAATAAAAAATTTTTTTAACTAGTTCATGTTCTAAATTAATTGTCTAAGATATGGATCTGGAGTATTTTACCAGATTTTTGATTAGAGTTCAAAATTTGTCCAAATATTTTAATTCCGTTCTAGAATTTTCTAAGACATGCATATTTTACATACAAATTCTATAGGTTACAATAAACCACGTAAAAAAACCGTAAGAAATAAATATTTCTAAAGGAGAAAATGAAGAAATTAATTTTTTAAATAAGTTTCGTTTAAGTTTCTACACACTATATATTATACAACCTTCTAATAATTTATTATTATAAATATTTTTTTCAACTAATAAATCTTTAACTTCTCAGTGATAATACAGTTTGCAGGAAATCAACGAAAATTTAAAAATTAGGATGTCACCCTGACTATTAATTTTAACAAGCCTCCAGAAACTCAATTTAAAGCATGAGATACAAATAATATTTCTCAATTTATAAATTATCGATAGGAAATTTGCGTATTTCAGTCGAACTTGATTTTTTCTACGCATGGTATATACTTTATATTCGGAATGTATATATTCAACATAGAAACATGAGTTGAGTTTGAATTTTTCAAAATATAAAGGATTATTTTTATCGAAATATATATAATTATATCATTATCTCATATGTATAAAATAAATTTGTTAATGGTCAACTGGGATCAAAAACTAGCTAGCTATTAATTATTGATACATTATTGTGTCATCATCCGATTGTGTATACTATCTCTCACGATCGGTTACATTAAAATTTGACTTTTCAAGAGTCCTTGATGTATCTTATGGAGGTTTCCTAGGAGTGAAGGAGTATCACTAAGAATTTAAAATAGCATAGAGTCTTCCATCTTCTCTGGCAGCCATCACTATAAATCTGTCTAGAATTAAGTTCACGAATAATATAGTTTAAAATGAGTCTATATATATGACATAAACGCCAGACATAAAAAATATGTATCATTTGCGCCAAAATTAGTGTGATATAAGCGCCAATATAAAATTTACGATTTAGATGTAGGTACTTCTTTCGTTGGAACAGCTATATAAACCGAGGCGGGTAACTCGCTCGATTTGCTCACCCGGACAGTTTAATTCGAAAATATCCCCCGATTTCCTATGAAACACAACGTAAATAAAAAAAAAGTACTGCATCACTAGTTTTATAGCATTTTTGGCGCTCATGTACGATACGATTTATTTATTTATTATGTCGGAGACATACTATTTCCCTTCCGAGGTAAAATAGACGGATAATATTTATACGGATTTCCTCCCGGATTTCGATCCTAACCAAAAAATGTCTATACTATATAGTTGTCTCCCAAATAGGGAGTAGGTAGTAAAATATATAAGATAGTATATAGCCACGATCTTACGCGAGCTCTGAGCAACGTAACGTGCCTGTGTGGCTGCATACTAATTGAGCATGGGTTAATTTTGATACATTTTAGGTGTACTTTTTTCGGATGCGCTGAAAAGGTTAGGTTATAGTATAGTTAAATATATGGAAATTCGTAAAAAAAAAAAAAAACAACACTAAATACCGTTTTTTACTCACGATAAAGTTTATAGCCGATCTAAGTGTCTGGTGGTATTTAAATTTCGCATAAACTTTTTGGAAACATTTTATATTTTTTCATTGACTTATAGTTATGTAACTATTTGTAAATTAATTTAGTTCTTAATTTCAAAGGAGCTACAAATATTTTTTTGTTGGTACTAATCCTTTAATATTCCCAGTCGTCGCTAATTGTTCGCTTTTGTTTTCTACATTATATGATTTTTGTTTTATAAAATGGCCGATATCATGCACATTTTCTCGAACAGAAAATGTTCGCCAATCCGCCCCATATGGGTCCACTTTAGATTACGATGAAATCTAATCATTATCAATCAATATTATACTCGTATTATACAAACATAATATATGGAAATGGTAAAAATGTTTTAATGAACTTTTGTTTTTAAACGATTTAGCCGACTTTTCAACCATTTATGATATATCATGTACAGAAGATATTAAAATGAAAGTATCGACCCGTGAGTTGGTGGACGCTATATTCGGTTTCCGTGAACATCCCCGCCTCTTCCTCGGACTTCTATGAAAATCCTCGGGCTTGGACCAATATGCAGAGCCGTAGCAAGTGCTTGGCGAAACTGGCCCAGTCCGAGGGTGCAAAAATCAAAATTCAGCAATATCTATCCCTAAATTTCTTAAGATTGGGGGGGGGGGCGAAAATTCGACGGGCAAAATCTTATAAAAGTAAGTCGATGACTTTCTTTATTTGCTTATTAACTAGTTTTTTAAGGAACGGGGGCGCAAATCCAAAAAATTGTTGATTTTTTTTCCTAATTATTATACCAATTTACGGGCAGAAATTCGGTTCTTTGCCGAGGGTGTTATCAAATCTTGTTATCCACGGCTCTGCCAATATGCATAATATTATAGTCCCGTAAATAATAACCGTAAGTGGTGTAATATTATAATGTGTATATATATATTATGGCGGTTAAAGCGGAGCAGTGCGACGACGTACTCGAAATCCGTTAGCCGCCGACGCGTCGTTACGGTAAAACGATATACTATCGTCGTCGAAAAAACCGATACCGTTTAATCATCGAGTTCGCGACGGTGGCATAAAATATACTATATTATTACATTATGTTACATATATAGTGTTCGAATCCTCGGAGGACGGTCCAAATCCGATTAACAGACGACACTATATATAATATACGCGAGAACAAAATATAATATTACTCCGGGTACGATTTTGTAGAGTTTAGGGGCGTGAAAACTGGGAACCGGGTGAGTGTTAACGATTTTCAAATCTTTCGCGTGATAAATAATAACCACCGAATATGAGGTCATTTTGAAATATTTTCGCTCGGACCGACTGTTTGCCATAAAAGCAATTTGGGGCTAACCCCTATCCCTCAAAAAAAAAAAAAAAAACCCATCATATATCCTTCTCTCCAATCCGACACGTCCTATATCCATTACGTATTATAATAATATTGTTACACTTGTAAAAAATTTATCGATTTAAATTTTTTTGCCGATTTGGTTAGTATATTAATTTGGTTGTTATATGAATTATGGCTATACGCAGCACGATATAGGTAGGTGGACACCTATAAAATATACCCCTTAAATCACGATCAATTTAATAGTGGAAAATTTTTGACACAAAAAAATCGTTTTTACGAGTGATGTAAATATACATCACTACCCATTACATTCATATTTTTATGAAATAAAATATAATACAGCATTAGTAATTGATCCAATCTGTTATAATGCTACAGATGCAGATATAACGTTACGATGCAAATAATTTAAAAATTTCTTTCGAAATTGTATGCTCCAATAGACAGGTAAATAGGTTTACAAGTACCTATATAATATATTATTGAAATATTTATATTAATATACAGAAAAATGTCTTCCTATAATACCTATTTTAAATGTTAAAACCATATTGTATAAAATTAGTTTGCAAAATCATATTGTATTGTATAATAGAAAACATGAAACATTTATAATGTTGGTTAAAATACCAACGATTTAAAATAAATGTAACAACTTTTGTTTTTAATGTAGGAATACCCATTTTTCTCGTACCATATCCATGTATGTCAAATTTTTTCAAGTATTTTCGATTTATAAATGTTCATAGTCCTAAATTCAAAATTGACCGAGTTAGTATATCCGTTTAAAATTTGAGAAATTCAATAGTTGTATTAATGATACATCTCAAATTTAAAACGGTTGTAATTCGGTAGATTTTGAGTTTAGAACCATGATTTATTTATACAAATTACTTAAAAATATCCCGGTATCAAAAATATGTAGGTATTCCTAATGGAGGATTTGGGAAGAGACTCAGGGAAACGGAGCTATACTCTTCATATTTTTCATGTTTAACAGCGTACCCCTTAATTTATTTATCAAGGAACGCAGGGAACGTAGTGTCAGTTTTAATTTTTATTTAATATTTTTTAAAATTGTAAATTGTTTTTGAAAAAATCGTGATATAATATGTGGAATAGATGATCATAATAAATCATATTGGTATCATATAGGTAATAAATAATCTTCATTATCCGTGAATGGCTAAAACCTAAAAAGATGGCGAAATCTTGACGAAATAAATGCGACGCTGATAAATTATTAGTTATTCTAGCTACCTATTTGTTTATATTTAATTTTAGTAGTGGAATGGCGATTTACGTTCTACTTTTTATATCACTGATCATTATGTTTTGGATTTTCCGTTGTCGTATAGTCGTTTTTATTTCAATTTTAGTTTAGGTAAAAGGAATTTAATAAATTTATTGTAGTTGATACTTAAAATAAGTCAATTTTCTATTTTCCTAGTATATACCTACTACCTATAGGTAGTTTTCTATTTAAAAAAAGTGAACAAGAAATCTATACTAAAAATGACCAAAAATTATTATAAATTAGAAGTTAATAATGTCAGAGACTTAAAAATGCACACGTTATTTACAGTAGCGCTGGTAAATTGACGTGTAATTAACAAGATACACTTTTCAAAACTTTTTGACCACTTATCAGTAATTTATAATAACATTTTTTGAAAAATTATATACAAAAACTACATTTTGGTCTACATCCTACATACAACTTCCTCGATTATTCATTTAAAAGGAAAAAGGTTCAATTATTTTGAAAGAGGATTGCTCAAACTATGCTATCTTGAAAATGTAACCCAACGTTGATGAAAAAAAAAAATTTTGTATTTTTATATTCTATTCATGTTATATAATAATCTAAAATGTTTTTAAAAATGTCCTTGGGTTGAAGAATTTTGGATAAGGAGTGTGGGGGACGAAGCTTACTTTTTCTTTAATATATCTCGGAACGCTGATTTTTTTAACTAAGCTCAGAGTTCGTCCTTATTTTTTTTCCAATTCAACTACTGGGTATTCCTAAAACAAAACATTTTCTGTGCATGCGCAAATCTAAAAACAGCCAAAATTATAAAAAATATATAACAAAATACTATGTAGTTTTATATCCTCTATTAGGTACACTATATGAAATTAAAATTGATTAACAACTTGAGGATATATTGAGAGTATGTGTATGGGTTTCTATATAGTAAAAAAAAGTTGGTGCCTGGAGAATATATGTTTCCCGTATCCAACACTCCAACTAGACACATATAAGTTATAATAGTCCAGAAGTGCAATTTCAGAAGTTTTATGGTAGTCAAAATACATTATCCAAGGCCCAAATACCGCAACCACAAACTGGGCCATATACTTTCTAATACTTATAAAGTAGTTAGTATATACGCTATCCCTATTTTAAATTATGATAATTTAAACAGTGTTACAAAATTTTGATCATCAATTACACTTTTTATTTTTTATAATATAGACAATAGAATAAAATTAATATTCATATACGATGTATATTGTATATATAAGTACTATACATTTTCCATTTATATATATATATATAGTATACATAAATGCATAACAAATATATTTGTTAATTATAAAAAAAATATTTAAATATATTTGTTTTCACTTGTCACTTGTCAGTGATAATATATAGACTTAAGATAGAAAACTAGTAATAGTTCATTAACAGGTTAAATACAGCTGGTATACTTAATATGTTATTATATAGGTATGTATAGTTTCATCTCTTTAAAAATGTATCGCATTTTCATATTTTATTATCTCATTATCCAATGCTGATAGCACATAATATTTATGTTATAAATGTCGGTAAAAAATGATAACGTTTCTGAAAGGCTTGGTTAGGTTAGGTTAGAATGTTAGGACATAATTTATAAAATAATTTTTCAATTACCTAAATGAAGTTCTAGTAGAAAGAAAGTCGCAAAAGATAATTTAAGGAAGTTAATTTATTGTAAAATGTTTTAAAAAATCATATGATGAAAAATATAGTACTGCACCCTCGTTCTTACGCCCCTGACCTAGTCAATATAGTTTATAGACTGTATATACAGTTATTGTAGTGGGACATGCACTAGAAAAATAAAAGACTTACAAATCAAAATATATACTGCCTACAGTGGGTATCCACTAAGCAAAATAAAACCCAAATAGGTAATTATAAAAAAAAAAAAAAAATTCAATTTTCACAACGTTTATTTTATTTCTTTTAATATTTACAGTTATAGCTGTATATATTTGTTTTTATTGGTGGATATATTCCGATTTAGGGGAGGATTATATTATATATAAGTATATAACAGTATATAAGAGTTTAAAAGTCTCACAAATATTATAAAACATCATACTTAATACGAACAAAAAAATGTAATCATTTTAGATTGTATAGTTATATGGAGATAACGTTGAGAATACGGAATGGTAAAAAGGACATAAACCCGTGTAAATATCTTTAAAAATGGTCTCTGGTCGAGGACATATTGTGCAGATCAAACGATCGATTTTTCGAGTTTTTGGTATACTATTTTGATTGCAAATACGTACATATATATATATATATATATACCTATATATGTATAATATAGTTTGGGGATGGAGCACTTGGGTATTGTTGTTTTATAATGACAAGAGAGAGAGAGAGTAAACTACATTTCAGGTACCTATATAAAATATATTTTATTTTATACACTTTATAATAAGGGCTTAAAAGCTTGGAACCGGACGAGGATTATTAATGATTTTAAAATTGTGTTTGCGACAAATAACGGCCGAAATAGTAGGTACTTACTACCTATATATATATATATATATATCATATATGATGGTTTTATTTTACTCAGTCCCACGAATATACTTACAGGACTATCCGACTATTATACGCGTATGAGCCTATACAGGACGGCGTGTGATTGATGACCACTGTTTTCTATATTATCAATTATGTATGTATTTATTTTTATTATTATTATTATTATTATTATTATTATTATATAATTTGTTCGGGCGCTGTTAACGTCGTTGTTTTTAGCTAACACGGGTTAAATAAACATTTCAATGCATACATAATATAATGTATAAATATATACCTATAATCATTCGTTTGCCCGCGATATTTTTAGATTTTTTAGATATATAAACTATGCTGCCTTTTTCTGAAAAAAAAAAAAAAAACAAAATTGAAAGTTTTCCATATACTAGGTCATTGCAGGATTCAGACCAAGAATCGTATTTTATACGAATATATTAATTTAAATAGATTAAAAATATTTAGTTGGGTAGGTACCAACTATATATATATATATACAAGGCTGGGCATTAACGAGTTAAAAGTTAAAATTAAGTTAAAAAGTTAAGTCAATTTTAATTAAGTTATTTAACACGTTACTTTTTTTCAGATTAACTTTTAACTCAATAAGTTACATTTTTATTAAAATGAAAGTGTTAACTTTATACAAAAGTAGGTATCTTGGCAGTTATAGGAGTTATTTTCTGATTTCTTATTTATTTCTTATATAAATGACGTGTTGTATTTTTATTTTTACATGTATACACTTTTTAAGACAGAAGAAGTCCCCAGTAGTTTTTTTGAGCGTAAAGAGTGTAACTATCCTTTTTTACTTCTTCACCATATATAGGTATATCGACTTTTTTCCCTAATTAAGAACTTTTAACTAAATTAAGTTACTTTTTTTTTTCAAAGTTAACTTTTAACTTTAAAAGTTAATCAAAATCTACGAGTAACATTTAACTTAATTTAGATTATATTATTTTCAATTAACTTAACTTAACGAGTTAAAAAATATAGTTAACTTGCCCAGCCTTGTATATATATATTATATATAGTCTCTATATATAATATAATCATATATCTATATATTTTATTTTTTTTGGGGCAAAAGTTTTTTAATTGTTTTATATTTCGCATATTGCCTAAAGCACGCAGTGCACAGTATAGTCAACTCAAAGAAAATAAATCAATTACATGACTTTAAATTTTCAGAATTAATCCCCGTCACATCCCTGACGTTTAAGGGGTTATTTATACAGGCAATTTCGAAGACATATTGATAAATATTAAAATCTAATAATTATTAAAAGATGTTTAAATGCATTTAAAAAGTTAATATTAGGTACCTACCGGCTACCTATATATGTTGTCCCACAAGTCACTATAATTTTTATTGTTGTTTTTTTTATATATTTACACAATTTTATTGAAAATATTACTTTCCAAATCCTCATTTTTATCAATTTCAGAATATAGTATTGTAAAAAGTTGAAACAAAAATAAATGAATGAATTTTTCATTAAAAATTTGTAACTGTGACATCGTATGTGAATTTTGTCCTGTAAAATCATGGTTATTAGTTTGGCTTTATGTGCACAACGGAGTAGGTACATAATTAACGCAGAAATATAGTTTAACATCAAAAAGAAGATTATGAATTTTACTGTGCGTCCTCAAAGAGTTAAATCAATAACGTTTTTGGATTATTATATAATATGAAAAATACAAAATGAAAAAATTAAGATTTTTTAAAAACATCAATGACGGCTAAGTTATACTCATATGGCATATATATTATATAGTAATCGAAAAAATATCTCTTCAAGGAACCACTGCAGTTAAAGGATTCTTCTTTTGAAATAATTAAATACCTTTCTTTTAAGTAAATTATTGCGGGAACTGTAGCGATGTAGACCAAAAAGTATAGTTTTTATAGGTATATATTTACAAACATCATGATGACATGATTATACACGATAATAAAATAAAACTAATATGACATCTCTATTAATAACTCTTTTAAAACGTATTAAAATATTTTTATTCTTGAAATTTCCTAAAAAATTTAGAGTGGGATAAGACAGTTAAGCAGGACGAAGTTTCAAATCGATTTAAGATTTAAACGAAGTATTTCGGCATTTAATCGGCAAAACTAGAAATTATTTCCATTTAGTCAGCAAAATAGCCTTTTTTTTGGCTTATTTACATTTCAAATATGTACATATTTTGTCGATATTTTCGAGACACACACGACCCCCCCCATAAATATTTCTTCGGTATACGACCATGCAGTTATAAGATGATATTTTCAATGTAAACTTTTTCTATAGCTCGTTGACTAAAATCGAATTCCCATCATTTCCAGAAATATCAAACATGTGAATATTATAATTACGACCTCGTCTATAATATTATATTATACGATTCGAAATAAAATCAGTAGGTACCCATAATATAATATGTAAAAACCATTATATTTTAAATATACGTACACTATTACAGGTCGAGTTATTTTTTTTAAATAATTAAAAAATTAGAGCTATGTGTATATAATAATGAACCGAAATTTCGTCCCTGCAGTGGAAACGATCATTTCGATTCATTGGACATTTTACGCAATAATAATAACGTGTATATCATATCTTTTATTTGGCGTGGGTAGGAATCTGGGGAGCTAGGAAACCCGTTATGCCGAGTCCTGCGCTGGGTCGCAGGTTATTCGACCTCCCACCCACCCCGACCCAAGGTCAAATCGAGAGGAGTCGTTTACGGATCCTTTCGCGTGCGAATTACATAACGCGCGTACGATTTTCGGCGACGAACGGGGGCAAAAAAAAAGAAACGGAATAAAAACGACGCTTCGACGACGATAACGTTGCATAGTATAAAACTATAAAATATTTATTTCGTATAGGAAAGTCTCGGCGGAGGACCGCGCGCGCACGTCGGCCGACGGGTCTGGTGCGCGTGCGCCGGACTACCCGCGGTGGCGGGGTCCGGCTCGGTCGGGGCGGGTGTGGGGAACATTGACACCGCCGCACGAAACAGCAGTTCAATGTTGTATGCCTACGGCCATAATGGGACCGTCTGACGGCGTTGTGGTGCGGCGGCGGCCGCGGACGGTGCGGGAGCCGCGCGCACGCACGCACACACACACAAACACACATACACACACACGCACGCGACGACGGCCAGCGAACCGCGGCGCGGCGGCGGGCAGCACTAGCACCGGCGACCGGGCCCCATTATACCCACCTCTATAATAGCACCAACCAGCACCACGGAGCGCGCGGTCACCAACAAGCACTAGCGTCGACGACGTCAACGCGTGCTGATCGTTGTAGCCGAGCGCGCGCGCGGGGTGTACGAAACGCCGTGTATACCCGGAGAGGAAAAAAAAAAAAAAAATAATAATAAAATCAGGAATACATTATTTTTGTTATCAATCGCCGCCGCCGCCGACTGTTCCTACTACCACCTACTATTTCTATTACGAGACGAGTGTCATTATTGCTGGTTTTATCTTTATCAATAATAATATTATAGTGTCCGGTTGGCAGGCAGGCAGGTAGGTACGCACGTCTTTTCCAAACGCGTTTACCTGCCCGCCGCCCGTGTTCGCGTGTACGTTGGCCGACAATCGGGCATCGAGTGGCCGCGCGATTCCGCGGCACGACTGTTCACCGTCGCCGTCCCGTTCCCGTTCGTCCGGTGGTACGCGCGCGGCATCGATGTCCGGCGTTCGCGTGCCCGCCGTGTGAATACGCGTGGAAGACGGTCCGTTCCGGGGGAGGGGGAGAGCGAGCGCGCGAGAAAACGAGAACCCCGAAGATTTTTGGGGGGCGCGCGCGCACATACACACTTGCCGCACCGTGCATACACACACGTATACGGGCGCACACGGACACGGTACACACGCGAAAACGTCGGGAACGGTCAACGGTGTCATTGATGGGAAGTGGTGGTCGTCAGCCCGGGCATCCGGAAATCAGCCAAACTGGAACTGATGGAATTAGAAAACATAGTCGCCAATACCGTGTACCTCAAAGCAAGAGAAGGTGAGCGATTAGGTACACCTGCCCGATATAATAAACGTTATCCGCGATCATGATGTATATGAGGTATACCTATCGTAAAATATGCCCAAGTACGCATAGATATACGGTGTCCGGTATGTTCTGGTATACCTAGGTGTAGTTTTCGTTTTTTTTCCAGGGAGTTCGGGTTTTTTTTTCGTGCCACACGCTCGTTGATTTTCGTCCGCCCTCCCGCCGTGCTATGGCCGGTACTTTGACCTAAATGTATGACGTGTATCATGCACGTATAAAATAATATGTACAATAATGTTTTCGAACGGATTTGTAGATTTTTCGCAGACGTCAGAGCGTCCTTCGACCAAGGTCTTCTATTGTTTTGATAAGACTTGTAATAGGTAGTCGGTATACCTATAATAATTATTGTTTGTACATGTCAATAACGGACTGTATCGTAAACAATACACATTGGTACCTATCATTTGGGCCTATGTGTACGTCTATAGGCCAAATTATAAATTGATTGCCATGATTACACTACCCACCTAGGCCTGCCCAAAAGCTATATTGCTTTAATTTTGATCACATCTATGGTTCGTTCAATATTTTTGACTCTCTCTTCGGATACAATTCAAGCCCCACATTATATTTATAGGTATATATATATTCAAAATACTTACTGCCCATAATGATTTACCCATATTTGTTTTTTAAATTGTGAATTTAAAATAGATATACTTATCGTTGATTTGCCCGCTCATATGTGCACACTCTAATTTCATTTTACCCATCGCCAAAATTTTCTGTAAACTGAAAAAAACAATTTTCACTAATCTCAATTATATTTAAATTATCCCTTATTATTATCACAACAAAATCTATACCTATATAATTATGATATTATTATTAATTTTAAATATAGGTACCTACCAACATTTTTCAAAAAATAAATCATCTAAAATCATTGAAACAAATATTTGTTATCTAGGTACCTGCCTATATCATTAAATATTTTTTTCACATTTTTTAATACAGATACATGCCTACTTAATATAAAAAAGGAAGGAATTTTGTGGGTGTTCCTTGAGCAACGTTTTTGTCCTAGGTATGTTACACGTATACGCCACTGTATTTGTTAGAGACCCTTTTGCATAATACACTTTGATTTGCAATAATTGAAATGCCTGTTTTTTTTTTTTTTTGTATCATTTGAATGGATGTGTTACTTTGAATGTTACTTATTAAAATTTGACGATTCATAAATTGGTCATTGTACTTAGGTAGGTATAATGTTTTTTGACCTTTGCCACGAGTACTATTTCACTTTGTAGTACCTATATTACTTGGAACAACTTACAGCCCGTAGATTTTTTAAATTGTTTATCCTTGGTTATTTGAATGCTGTCTGAATAGAATAAATATATTTATATTTATATATAAGTTAATTTTTCTATCCTTGAGGCTTATTTTAGGTATATTCGATGGTCAATTAGTTCAAATTTAGCATGCGTGGTAATGTTGATCATATAAAAATAAATAAAGAATTATTTTTACTGTTATTCAAAATTCAAATACCTACTTTAGCATTTATACAACCACAAGTTGTATTGGATACCCCATAAGTCCAAATAACGTAGATTCAAGGTAAATTAAATTTTATTGTTTGTTTTATTGTAACTAAATTACTCACTAAATTAAAAATGTATTAAATTATTATTCCTGTTTTTACATAGATTCTGCTTGTTTAAAATAAGGCTTGCATCTAGTCATGTTTTGTTGTAAAGAACTACTAGGTAGGTAAGGTAGGTATTGAGATAATAGAGTATAATTGTGTTTTTCCAAAAAAATATAGGTAGGCAGGCAGTGAATAAAAAAATAAAAATACTTTATAGGTCAGGGAAACATTATTGTTATAAGTATGAGGTTATACCTAGGTATATAATTATATTCCTAAGTATTTTGATATAGTATATATCTAGCTTAATATTTTATTTTATATTTCATTTAGGTAGTAGGATGTACCTAGTTCTTACATACTTATGAAACTTTAATTTTTTATTTTGGTATTAAATTTGTTTCTAAAATTAGGTAGGTACCTATATAATGTTAGAAACAAATTTAATAATATATAATAATAATATAATATAGGTATCTTCTATGTAGTGATAATCAGAATGATAAGTATAGCTTAGAGATTTATTCTCTGACTATTCACAGTAAAAATTTATTTTTCAACAATTTCTATTCAAAGAAAATCATTATGACAAATAATATGGCTTTAACACTATGTTTTAGTTTAAGAGGACTTGATAACCCCCGACTTCTAATGAAAAACATGTGTACGCAGAATAACGATAATTCGTTTCACAGAGGTTTAAGAATAAAAACACCTATCATATCATTAAAAGTTAAAAACATTTTGAAGGGAATATCATGTCCTTTTCATAAAATAATGCCTATAAAAAAAGTTACAGTCCTTGAAAAAACTAAAAAAAAGATATATTTTGGAATGTTAGATTGTATCCTAAATATTTAGTTTATTGAAAGAACAATATAACATTTCCTTTAGAATGTTGTCAACTTTTGATTTGATAGTAGGTGATTTTGTTTTTAAGCCACTAGTAAACAAGTAATCGTAATTTTGCATAGGCGTGTATTTTTTTTTAACAAATATCTCAACCACACAACTATAAAAAATGGTATTGACATAAAACTTTTGTAAATTAGTTTTAAAATATATTTAAATATATTCTCAAATGATTGGATTTTCATTTTTCTTACATTTTCATAAAAATTTTCTATTCAAAACCTCTAGAAAATTGGATGTATGATGTCCTCTTAATATAAAGTTATAATAATAAATCGATAACAGAAATATTTTAAGTACCTATGTCAATTAAGCCGTCCCGGATTAAACCTTTATAAGTTACCTATATTATTTAATTAGATAGGTAGATAGTTTGCTTTTTAATTTATATTAAACTGTTTACAGTGATTTTAGAGTTTTGTTAGGTACCTGTATTACGTATGTTTTGTGAAATAAAATTGAAGAATTTATGTACCTCAATGAAAATACATTTTATTTGTGTATTTAGCGTGTATTTAATCTATTAGGTGTTGATGGAAAGAGAGGAAGAGAAAGACCAAAAAATAAGTGAGGGGATGTAATAAAGATGATATATGGTGGATGGGTATAAGTGAGTTGGATGCAGGTGATCGAGTTATGTGGAAGTTGAGGACTAGGGTAGGAATAGCTGACCTCAAATTGATGGCAGAGAGGGCGTAGAAGAAGAAGAAGAAGAAGAAGTATGAGTATCTCTAGCAAAGGGCTGTTATATTATGATAATTGTGTGCATGTAAATGTAAACATTAAGACAGATATTAATTATGATCTAAAATTAATTATATTTTTTTCTCCGAGTATTTGTAGATCTGTTTGTATAATTGTAGGTATTTATATATAGGATCACACATCTACCCTAAATTATCATGAATCAATTTGATAATACAACTATTATACAACCTATTGCAGATATGGTACCTATCAATTTTAAAAAAATTAGTCTGGTTTTGTCTTTGGTACTATTCATAATACTTTACTAATTTATTTGTCATTTATCTATATTTATTTCTAGGTATTTATAATAATATTGATAAGCTAAGAATATACAATTTCAGAGAAATATTGTTTGATGTTACTTGCTTATTTTTAAAATATGTTTTGTTTAATTTGGTCGTCATCAGTATTTATATTAAAATGTATTGTGATATTTTAAATATATGTAGGTACTTTCTGTTGTGCCCAGTAACTTTTTATTGAGTAGAATTATTAAGACTACATATGTATATATTATTATATAATGGACAAAATAATCAATTTAATTTTCATATATATGTACCTATTTAGGTATAGTAGGTTAGTATGCCGTTTTCAATTTTATTAACAATTGTTTATTTTTAATAATATTTCAAACTATAAATTAGGTTCCTACTTACCTACTTTGTAGTTCATAGATCTGTGATAGTATTAGGTAGGTAGATACTTATTACATTACAAATTTCAATTTGTTTTAATCATTTTGATAGGAGTATGATGATGAGGTACCTCTAACAATAAAGCACAGTGCAATATCAGGAGTATTAATTACAATTATTTTTTATTTATAATTTTAGAAATTTAAATCCAATCAATTTTAAAATCAACCGATATACCTGGGTATTTTATTATGATAATAAGTACCTAGGTATTAAATCATTTGGAAATACATTGCCCAGTACTTGTTTGAATTATAGTTTAATATTAAATAAATTGTAGTTTGTTTTGTATTACCTACATATTTCATACCTACATGTAGGTATACATATTTTAAAACTGAAAATACTTAATTGAAATTTGGTATTTTAAATTCTGAGCAAAGTGAAGCAAACTTATATTGGTTTCATAATGATGTGTGTATTTTTTTTGTTGGGCAAAAGGAGTACTTTAGAGAATTAATTTTTAATTTTTCCACTAGTTTTCTTAAGCATAAAGTAAAATTACCTCTAATTACATAATATAAATTTATAAAATTCCCAACGTTTATTTGTATTTTATAACGGCAGGGAAAATAACAAATAAAGTTGTCATGGTTACCGACTTATTTTTAATAATAAATCATACCTGTATAACAAACTTTCCACTGTATTATCTTTTAAATGCAATGATTTATCTTTGCTTTTAAATTTAAAATAATAATAATACATTATCCTGTCTGAGGACAAAGGGATGATAGATCAACTTTAATGATGTATCACCTAGATACTTATTATTATTATTAAAAATTAATTTTTTATCTTGAATTTTATTTTTTAATTAATTAAGTGTGAGGTAATTTAATGTGTTGTTAATATAATACAACTACAACAATAACAAGCTTGTTTATAAAAGAATAAGAAATTAGAATCTTCGGTAGGTATTACCTATTTGTTTGTTTCAAACAATCATCATTAAATTCCTACTATTGTTTATTATCTAGGTTACCTAGATTATTTTTAAATTTGAATGGTTATAAATTGCAAAATATAGGTACTAAATATAATAATTTAATATTAAGGTAATGTATTAAATATTTTATAAATCCATTTAAGTTGACGGGATACCTGCATTTGTTGTCTGTCTAATGTAATCTTAATTCTGGGCAACATAGGGAAATAATACCATGAAAAACAATAAATATAGCGTTTACGTTAAAGTCAGAGCTAGAACACCTATTACCAATTTTGAAAAGGAGAATATAGCTCTTTTGTAAATTATTGTTTAACTGAAAAAATTTTCAGTGTTTTGAAATTTTTTTGTTAAATAATATTTTTACAAAATGGTTGTATAATTTTATAAATTATATATTATATTATATAATATTATAAATTGATAATAGGTGCTATATTTAGCGGAAAAAGAAAACGAAATTGCATTAATATCAGAGATAAAAATGGCCAGTTCTTAGTTGATGATGAGAACATAATAGAACGATGGAGAGAGTATATTGAAGAGCTTTATGATGGAGAACAGTTGGAAGAAATGATAACAAATGAAGAAGAAACGAAACTACACATTTTAAGATCAGAATTTGAACTAGCGCTTTATGACTTGAAAAAAAATAAAGCGCCTGGGATCGATAATATAACAGCAGAATTACTACAATGTGCTAGCACTAAATTAAAGGAAGCTTTATATCATCTAACTCGGGATATATATGAGAAAGGAGAGGTGCCGGATGATTACTGTAAAAGCATAATTGTAACTATACCAAAGAAAAATGGAGCAAATTCCTGTGAACAGTTCAGAACACTGAGTCTACTGACACATGTCTC
>JAIPRL010002877.1:435-24753 GCA_025469235.1 Pemphigus obesinymphae | reverse complement strand
GATAAGTTGGATAGAGCGAAAAACAAACGAAGAAGTACTCAGCATTGTGAGAGAAAAACGTACACTCATAGATAATATTAGAGCAAGGCGTTGGAAAATGGTTGGACATGCCCTGAGACACCCAGAAAAGATGCATAATATAATATTAGAGGGTATGATAGAAGGAAAGAAAACTGCAGGACGTCCACGAAACTCTTATATAGGACAAATTAAATGTGATGCAAAAGTCAAAACATTTAAGAAACTTAAAGAAAAAGCGAGTAATCGGTCAGAATGGAGAATTGGAGTTGTAAACCAACCCTTGGGTTGAAAAAAAAAATAGGTGCTGTAGTTTTAATTTTTCATACTTGCCTTAAATTAAAAAGAAAATTAGTTAGTTTTCCACAAACAAATGAGCTGGAAGTCACTTGACTTGTCAAAAGTGGTTATTGTGAAATGGTGTATACCTACATATTATATTGTACCTGATGACGGTGTGCCGGTATAATGTTGAGTATCCATGGCTTAAGCCATCTCTATCCAACCTGTGATCTGCGGTAGATTTCAATGCTGCCTTCACCTCAATTTCAAAACCATCAATTGCTTATGTATCTATTATGAGAAAAAAAATGTTGGCTAGCATACAATATTTGTAGGTATATATATAATACACATAAATGCTGGTGTATTAGTCAATGAGCTTCTTTTTTTTGTGTCAAAATATGTATGTGGCCCACAACAATTTATACTCACTTAATGTGACCTTATGTAACCTGTCTTCCTAAAAGGTTGGATCTCCTTGGTTTAAGTGAGGTATGCCCACCTGATCGCAAAGGCCAGCACTAATATTTTGTACCGGCATTGGGCTATAGGTATATAATTATGTTATTAAGTACCTATTTGATTTTTGAACTGAACTTTTGGTGTTCGATTTAGTTTGAAAATCAAACTGAATCATAAATCAAATAGTTTGATTTGGAAATTGAGTTCGAGAATGTTACAATGTGTTTTGTCTGTAATTTTGGAATATAAATCAAATTTAATTTTAAAAACTAAAAAAAAAACAAATTGATCAAACTACCATAATATTTTATTTTTTAAGCTTTAATTAATTATTAATAATAATTATTATTTGTAGGTGGTACAGATAGCAATAAAGGGAAAAGTAAGAAATGGAAAAAAATACTGCAATTTCCACATATATCTCAGTGTGTTGAATTGAAACCACTTATAGGTGAGTTTCAAGATTATATATTATATATTTATTGTATTTATAGGATGTGTATAGACATTTTAATATTTATCTTTTGGAATATATTTTATGTTTTAGATATGAAATACAGTTATATTATAGATCAACAACCAATTGGCCGGTTACTTTTTCTTCAATTTTGTGAAGAAGAACGACATGAATTTCATCGTTATAATGTATTTTTAGATTCTATTGTAAGTTTAAATAAAATAAAATAGATTTGTTTAGTGTTAAAAAATATATCTAATATTACTGTGGATTGTTAACAGGAAAAATATGAAATAGAATCAGACGAAAATAGAATAGAACTAGCCAAAATACTTTATGATAGATATATAAGAAGAGACGTAAGTATTTATATTTTTATACATTTTTGATGATGCTGCATATTAAGTAAATATTAACGGTTTTTGGTATTAGGCAGTTAATGCAGTGGATGTATTAAATGATGAAATGATAGTTAGATGTCGGCACCAGTTAGACTCTGCACACAGAGAGTTATTTACTGATTGCTCAACTGCCGTGAAATCATTTTTAGCTGGTCGTCCATTTAGTTTGTTTGAATCTTCAATGTATTTCCATAGGTTTTTACAATGGAAATGGTTAGAAAGGTGTGTATGTATTTTAATTTAATAATGGAGAATTTTTTAACAATACTTTAGTATTATACTCTGTATTATAGCTTTTACTTTTGAGTTTAATGACATATATATTTTTAGACAACCTGTGACATACAAAACATTCCGCATGTATAGAGTACTTGGCAAAGGTGGATTTGGAGAAGTTTGTGCCTGTCAAGTACGAGCAACTGGTAAGATGTATGCTTGTAAAAAATTGGAAAAGAAACGTATTAAAAAGCGAAAAGGTGAAGCAATGGTTTTAATTGAAAAACAAATCTTACAAAAAATTAATTCTAAATTTGTGGTATGTTTATATTTATTTATTTTTAACGATGTTTATTATGTGTATTAATTTTTTTTTTTTTTGGTTATAGGTTAGTTTAGCATATGCATATGAAACAAAAGATGCACTCTGTTTAGTATTAACTATTATGAATGGGGGAGATTTAAAATTTCACATTTACAATATGGGCTCAGAACCTGGTTTTGATGTTTCAAGAGCCCGATTCTATGCTGCTGAGGTAATTTTAGTTTTTTATTTATGATGAAAAAAACTAAATTAATAATATTTTGTTTTTGTTATTAAATACAAATAAATAGATAATTTATAAATAATGTTTTAAAAATACAATGTGTTTTTAATAGGTATCTAGCCTTACTTGTAGATATTACAAATTAATTCAATTTATTGATGAATTAAATATAATATTTTTAAGTGAAAAATTAAATGTTAATAGATACAAATTTCAATTATTATTATAGTGTTTAATATTTATTATGAAATGTGTATTTTTAATTTATTGAGAGAATGTCATCGCGACCATTTTTAAAGGGTTCTATATAGGCAATTTTAAGAAAAATCTAACAATTGAAAAAAGTTTATATACATTTTAAAAATTAATAATAATTGGTCCTATTATTATATAATTTTTATTGTGGTTGTTTTTTATGTATTTATAAAATGTTATTGAAAATATTACTGTTGCATTCTCATTTATAACAACTTTAAAACATCAAAAAAGATGATACAAAAAATAAATAATAAAGAGCAATATTATCTAGTGCCTATTTTTATGTGTATTCAAACCCAAAGTTTTATAAGTTATTAAAAAACCAAGTTTTTTGATTTTTTCAAAAAAAAATATAATTTAAAAATATTTGAATATCAAAAAAATGCTACATAGGGCACTAAATAATGTTGTAATCTATAATTTATTTTTCGTTTCATATTTTTAAGGTGTTTGTAAGTTGTTAAAAATGAGTGCAACATGATTTTTCATTGAAAATTGTTTGCGCTGACATTGTCTTAGTAGTTATTATTAATTAAATTAATTATTTTATGCGTAAACATATTTATATTCAATATACTAAGTCGTTGTTTAATTTTTAGGTATTATGTGGATTAGAGCATTTGCATGTTCAAGGCATAGTGTATAGGGATTGCAAACCTGAAAACATACTTTTGGACGATGCAGGTCATGTTCGCATATCCGATCTTGGATTAGCAATGGAGATACCTGAAGGTGAATCAGTCAGAGGAAGAGTAGGCACTGTTGGTTACATGGGTATGTACAAGTTGATTTGTTTATACACATTATAATAAACTTCTGTGTTTTTTTTTTTAAAATTAAAATAATCATAAGGATGTCAGCGCAAATAATTTTCAATGAAAAACTCATGAATTCATGTTAGCATTTCTAATTTTTAACAACTAACAAACATCTTATAAATATAGAACAAAATACAAATTATAGATAACAACATTATCTAGCTCTTTAAAGAACTTTTTTTTTGCAGAGTTAGTTATTAAAAAAAATTAAAAATATTGAGTTTTTAACAATTCATAAAATATGATTAAATATAGAAATAAAAAAAAAATGGCTCCAGAGGGCATTGAATAAGTTTGATTTTCATCATTGGTTTTTTGTTTCATGTTTCATTTGTAAGTTGTTATAAATGAGAAATGCAAAAGTAATATTTTAAATAAAATGTTATTAATTCATAAAAAACAATCATAATAGTAATTGGACCAATTATTATTAGTCATTTTAAAAATTGTCTGAAAGTTGCCTATATAAAATTCCTTAAAAATGGCCATGCTAACATCCTTTTAAATGCAAACATTAATTGTTATGACAATAAATTATTTTAATATAATATTTTTATTACAGCACCAGAAGTAATTGATAATGAAAAATATACATACAGTACAGATTGGTTTAGCTTTGGATGTTTAGTATTTGAGATGATTGAAGGTCAAGCTCCATTTAGAGCTCGAAAGGAAAAAGTAAGAATTCATTTTCATTCATTCTTAGGAATACATTATGCTCAAATTGTATGTAAATTGAATTAAAATATTTTTCTAATACATTTAAGAATATCATAGAATGTACAATTTCAATAGATTGATACGGGTAAAATAAAATGTATTTATATACACTACTGTCGGAAAGTTTCTGGACAAGGATATACTAAGCATTTATAGTATGTTTTGCTTCACTCTGGGACAAGGGTCACAAATCCGAAATATTGCCCTACAAAGGGCATAATCATATCCTAATCTTGACCCTCCCCTTCCACCCATCTAACCTTACCTAACTGAACCTCCCTCCATCCCTCCCACTTGTCTAACCTAACGTCACTTAACTTAACATCTCCTATTCCTCCCACATGCCTAATCCATTGTAACATCCTTGCCCTTCCTTCACTTACTCATCAAACCAAAACTTATTTTCTTTTCTGCCTATCACTCCCTCTCATTCAATCGGTCGCATTCACACTAACATAGACTAACATGGCCTAACACCTCCAAGTCTTACTGTAATCCATGGACCCAGGCCATCCCAAATGGATTGAACTGGTAAATCTGAACCCTTTTCCTATACGCTATCGCCCTATTTGAATAAGTTTAGTTCACTTGTTTGTTTCACTTTCTATATGGTGGGTGTGGATGACTTACAGTAAAATACATGGAGATGTTAGGGTAGAGAAGTTAGTCTATGTTAGTGTGCATGCAACCGGCTCTGCGAGGGAGTGATAGGCGGAAAAGGAGATTAGGTTTGGTGTGTATGGAGATAAAGTTAGATTTGGTAAGGATTTTGCCTTATATAGGGAAATATTTTGGATATGTGGACCTTGTTCTAGAGTGAAGTTTAACATACTATACTTACCATGTATAACCTTGTCTGGAAAGTTTCTGACGGTCGTGAATGTAATATGCCTATATAAAATAAAATGTATATATATATAAATAAAAATATATATATGTATTATCTATCAAAGGAGGTCTGGTAAATATTTTCATAGCCTTTAAATTTGGACAGTATAAATTAAAATATTAAAATATATAAACACCATTTTTTGTATATTGCAATCACTGAGACTACCGTGAACAATAATAAGCATAGAATTAACTGTTAATGTAGATGGAATCATCATTATTTTTCTTTAAATATCCATGTGCATGACTGTAAATTATGTAGTAATTTATTATTGTTGTATTTGTATATTAATATTTATGTTTCCATATATATTCAATTAAATTTAGTTTAATATAATATAAAAATCAAGTAGGTATAACTTTATTGGAATACAAATTTTGTTTTTGAAAATTATGTTAATGGATTATTTTAAATAAATAAGTACAGATATTCACATGTTTTTAAAACTAATATATATATATATTTTTGCATAAAAAACTATGACTGTGGTCATAGCTAACAAAACTAAACTTAATTTTTATGATATTCAATGATAACGATGATTAAAATAATTCTACCACCGCATTGTATATAAAATATCATTGCCTTCTTCTGACTCCTCTTCAAAAACCACCAAGTTATTTAAATTTCTCTCTATTTATAGTTTATTGTTTGGAAACATTGAAATAAACTCCTTAGTACCACCAATGTATTTCCTTGGTTACAATCTTAATTTGTATAAAATGTTGATATAACTTGTTAAGTCTGATAATAATGTAGTATTAATATATTATCTTATTGTGTGGACTAAGTTCTAATATCTAAAATATTTCCTTTTCTATTGATATTTATTTCTATTAATAATTGCTAATGTGTTTAATAGGTTAAACGAGAAGTAGTCGACAGAAGAGTAAAAGAGGAACAAGAAAAATATTCACAAAAATTTACTGAAGAAGCTAAATTACTGTGTAAACAAGTATGCATTCCATTAGTAAATATTACAATTATTTATATTTTACAAATATTTTTAGTTGTACATTACTTTTTATTAAAACTCAGTAATAGTTAAATATTATAATGTTTTGACATTATTTTTGTGTTTTTAATTTATATACTGATGAATAGAATTCAGAAGTTATAGGAGCTAAATTAAACAAAATATGCACTAAAAGTTATTAAATATAAAAAAAAAAAGGGTTAATTGACTATTTTGACAATAAATGATTATTTGGTAATAAAATATAAAATAAATCAATGATAATAATAGTTTAATATTAATTCAGTTAACAAAATTCAAAGTAAAAGTTATCATTAAAGAAAGATTTAATATTATTATTTTATTGACATATAAATAAAGGAAAACATTAATTAAAAAGAAAAAAAACAAACTGCCCGTTATACAGGTTTCCTTTAGTGATACAGTAAAAAAGTCAGACCTTAAAGTTGTAAACATAATAAGATTTTACAGTATAAATTAAAACATTATATAAACAAAGAAAAATAAATAATAATATTATATACCTAATATAAATAATGAAATTAGTGTGGTGTATATATATTAATTTCTATAGTTTTAATTTCATGTTAGATCGTTTGAGTTCCCGCATGTGATAATGATTAATGATGACTAATAAGATTTTATCTGAGTAGAATACCCTTTAAGTACTCTATAAGATAATGATCTGATAACAAAATGAAAGAGTAATGGTGTCAATTAGTGTGGTTAAATGGGGTTTGCACTTCGATGAACAAGTTTTTATGGTCAATCCTTTGTGAAATACACTATAGGTATATCATTTTTCCATAATTTTTGTGGACACTATACCCGTATTTCCTTTCTGTGTCTAATCAGTTCATTTTATAGGAAATTTTAAATTTATGTTTTGCATTTTTCTTGCAACTTTGTCAATATTATATTTAATTTACCTATTACAAAAAATGTTTAATATTGATGAAGTTGTAATAAGAATGCGAAATGTATATTTCCCATATTGTCAGTAGCATCCTCTTAAAGATGAATATTTAATCTTTTTGTTTTAAAAACGTATTAAATATGAAAATTAAGTAATATGTATTTGATTGCATAATAAAAGAAATATGTGCTATAATACAGGGATGGGCAACTCAAAATAATTAGAGGGCCAATTTTCAAAACTTATGATTGCGGGCCAGATATAAAGTTAACTTTATATTACTATGTGAAATAAATTCATTAATACATTTTATGCATGTGATAAGAAATAATATCTATAAGTTCAATATAATATGTTTTATTATTGATAACTCATATAATTACCCATTTCTTGTAAAAGAAATATATATTTTTTTTATCAAGCAAAGACAAGTTATATAAAAGTTTTTTAACGAAATTAATGTTTGTATCTTTTTAGGAATTATTAACAGTTAATAACTTAATAATATGTTTCTGAAATATAATAAATGGTCAAATTTAATTTGTAGCTCCTGAAAAAATCTCCTAAATCAAGGCTTGGCTGTCATTGTGGTCGCTATGGTGCAAGAGATGTGAAACAACATGAATTTTTTAAAACAATGAATTGGAAAAGACTTGAAGCTGGTGTTGAAGACCCTCCATTCATTCCAGATGTATGTTTTATTACTTTTAACTTCTCTGATATCTATAACTATTATTTATATGTAATTTTTTTTTTGTTCACAGCCTCATGCTGTATATGCCAAAGACGTGTTAGATATAGAACAGTTTTCCACTGTTAAAGGAGTGAATTTAGATGCTACAGATGACACATTTTATACCAAATTCAATACAGGATCAGTGTCTATACCATGGCAATGTGAAGTATGTATTGGGATATTTGATGATTAGGAAAGTATCAGAATCAGTAGAAATTGAAACAAAATTATGTTGTATATTATCCATATTATGGATTCTAAGTTAATTTTACTATACACTAATCTATTATCATTGATTATATTATATACCATAGATTGCTCACTAGTCTATATTTTGATGGCGTGGAAAATGATGGATTTTAGTAAGATTGGATAATGTTGTAAGGGCTAATAATCGGTAATCATAGTTTATTGCAACAAGCAACATGTATACCAAAGTTGTACAGTTATAGCTGTGTGAACTGTACATTTTTAGTTATAAGCGACTGGGCTAATTAGCAGTGATAACAGTGTTCTTCGATGTTGCTAAAAACTAACAATTCCATAATACCGAAATGCAGGCTAGTGAGCAATCTATACTGTAAATATAATCAATGCTATTGTGAACTTTAAAAATATTAGTGCATTTTTGGTCATAGTACTTTTATTTTGGTAAATCAATTTTTAAATTAAATATAGGTACTTAAATATTAACAACTCAAAATTAATATAATGTACAAGCTAAGCATTGTATATACTTATAAATCAATTCTATATACTATCAATTTAGTGTATATGTTTTCGTATTATAATAGGTTAGTGAATTCTAAAATAAAGTATACTCTATTCGCAATAAAAACTCTTCTGTGCGGCCATTTTATACCCAGGAATGTGGATTTAATATGCACTCTAGCACAGGGGTCTCCAAACTACAGGCCATATCCGGTCTATGAATAGGTTTTAACTGGTCCTCTAATAAGCAATAAAAAATCTAAAAATATGTGTAATATCACTTCATAATTGTTAGTTTTAAAATTTTTTGAAACAATTAGAAACAGATTACCCAAATAAATAATATTTTACAGCAGTTTGATGGTTCAGCCATGTTTTTTTTTATCTCAAGTTTTTGAGATAAAAATAAAATTGAAATTTTTTTAATTGAAAAGAATCGATGATTTGCTTTTATTACCTAGCAGATAGTAAATGGGTTTGGAAATTCGTTTTTTTGTAAGTACAAACTATGTAAAATTATTAATCAAAAATATATATTTTTTTCAATTCTTGTTCATATATATTATATTTCTGTAAAATTAAAAATAATTTGTGTTTATATACTTTTTGCCCACTAAGTGCGTTTAATTTTTCATATGCCTTCGAATAAAAAACTTTGGAGACTCTGGCTTTAGTACACTGTTGTATATCTGTACTTATAAGAGTGACACAACATTTTACTATTGACAGTGGACGTGTACTTATAACTTAAAATGTATTATGCCTATTCGTTGACAGACACACTGTGTAGTATGCCACATTTGTTCTGTATACTCTGAATTCAGAACAGGTAATCAATTTGAGGGGGGAAACGGTTGACATCATCTGACTCTCCAATGAAAATTTGTTGCCGCCGACGAGAATTGAGTATACATATACTAGATATACAAAATATGATTTTATTATGTTGTGTGTTAAATATAAATATCTGGTTCTGTAACATTCTACTAATATAATAAAATATTATATTGATTAAAATTACAAATAATATCATTGTTTAATATTTATGTTATTATAGATGATTGAAACGGGTTGTTATAAAGAACTTAATGTATTTGGACCAAATAAATCAAGATCGCCTGATTTAGTTTTAGATTTAATGCCAGAACCTGAAAAGACTGGTTGTTTTCCATTTAGTAGAAGAGTAAGTTTGCTATGTTTTATACTATGAAAAGTTCAGAACATATTTTCACAACTTTTTTGTATATTATTATTTTTTTATATATAATTTACTCAGTGAGGGTTGTGATATTTATTTTTTAATTTAAAGCAATAATTTAAATCTAATATAAATTTGACTATTATTCTTAATAGTACAAACATTTGTATATAACACAAACTAAGATGCATCAGCTTATAGTGTATAATAAAGATATTATTAAAATAGTATAAATAGTATTGCAGTCTAGTTCTAGTTATTGTTTATAATTACAGACTTAAAATAAATGTAAAATTTTATATTTTTCACTCAACTCTAAAAATCAATTTTAAATTATTATTTTAAAGATACTAATTGGTATTATTTTTTTTTTTTAGAAAACACAATCAGCCAGATCAAAACCAGTTCCTATTAAGGATCCATGTTTTCTTAATAAACAAAATAAAATTGCCGATGAAATCCAAAGTTGATGGAATATTACATCTTCATAGTTTAGGTGATTTAACGCATTATCACTGATCCTACAATATTCTATAAAAAAATTTCCTCGCTAAAATGTATAAATTATCACTAAATCGTTTTACATTTCTTTATAACAATTAGTTTTTATTTTCTTACAAAAATGATAAATAACCAATCATTAGTTAAAGATATATGACTAAAGAAAATAATCAATGAAACTAATTTGCAATAATTTCCTTGAAAATAATGTTGAATTTTTTTTATTGTATTAAATTTTTTTTTTATTATTGTCTATACACTAATTCACATATTTTTTTTAATGTAGTCTACAGTCTGTGTGTCTTTATAATTTGTTATACACAAAATCCATTACCTGGAATGTATTCAGTGTCTTTGAGAAACAACATATATATTGTTTTATGTGTTTTGTGTGTGACAAAATGTAATTTTGTTGAATTTACTGACTACTATAGTCTATTCAGCTTAAGAATATTCTAGGTAACCAATAAAATAACAAAAAAACCGGTTACGAATTTACAACCTTCTTCATCCATAGCAGCATTATTAATGTCAATTGTAGCTCCTGGTTACAGCGTGAATATGACACACTATCTGTATATAGTTGCTGTTGTCTTTACAGTTGCCAATAATAATTTTTGGCTGATGATAAAAGGACAAGTCAATACCGGGGTCTGCTATCTTTCTGCAGCTTATTTAATGTATATACATACCGAGTATATTCTAAACTTGAATAGACTAATGTTAATGAGTGTATTTCGGGAGGTTTATGTCATCATTACTTTGGCTGTTGATAAAGTGATATTGTTAAATGATTTTATTTTTAAGTTTTTAATTAACTATAATTGTAAAAATTGTTTAATCGGACTAAAAACACACGCATAAAGGCTATAATGTTGCCATTCAAATATTAACCTACTTAAACGCTACAAAATATTGTTTTCTTTGTCTTCCCATTTTGTTTTTAATTTTATTATTAATAATTATTTAAACTATAATAATTTTACTGTTAACAATCGTTTTATAAAGTACAAATGGAAAAACATTTTTCTATTGTAGCTAGAACAATTAGCTACAATACACAAAATATACCTTAAGGTTTTCTTTGGAAAATTACCACTTATCTTAATACTAGTATACAAGTTGATTATTCTGTATAGGTATTCTTTTTAGTCTTCCATGAATATATAATTACAAGTTTTAAAAAAGTAAAATATGTCATTATTGTTTAAAATGTAACTATACAAATGATAGCAATTTAAATTAAACTTTTTTTTAATTATTAAGGCGTGTGTAGTAACAAAAACAATTGCAATAAATACATAACAAATATACCTCTAACAGGCAGCTGATTAAGTTAATATTTTGCTGAATCTTGCCACTTAATATATGTATATATATTATATATATATATGTATATTAGGTATTTATAACATGTACGTATATGTATATTATATATGTGTATGTGTATTGAAACAAAAATACTTGCCTAAATGTAGGTAATAATGATTATTACCTAGCCCGTTAACTTAAATTTATCTATTTTTAATTTTTTTTTCAATATTTAAATTATAGATATTTAAGTAACAAAACTTATAACAAATAGTATACACGTATATATTATATATATATATATAGGTATGTGTATATTATATATTATATTCTAATAAGGCAGCCTAATTAATGGTTTGCATCAATGTTTTTTTGTGCAAATTAATTAATTAATTAATTATTATTATTATTATTATTATTATTATTATTAAAAATTATCTATACGTAGGTACACATGATATATGTATACCAATATACATATATTTAAAAATGTATTTAAAAATCAATGTTGAATGACTGAAGTAGTTACTGCTTGTATAGCGTTTATATAACATTTTATACAATTTATTTTCTACATAAAAGAGAAAAAAGTTATAATAAAAAAAGGTCCTAGTCCTCGTAACACAATTACCATGTGATTTTTTTTTTCATAACTATATAAAGCTGTGATTGAGAACTTCACAACAAACTGTATTAGTTTATTATTATTATTATTATTTATTAATTTTATTTATTTGTTGTTTACTCGTATACATCATTTTAATTGTACAATATATAATATTAAAACAAAATAGTACATTGTTTGTTATAATTATTTTTCAATTTACATTTTAGAACTTTATGAAATTCAACCATATATTCGCTTAAAATTTGTAATTTTTTTTTCAATATAGACGTGTATAAAAGTATAATTTTTAGTTTTTTTTTTTTTCAATACTAGAAATGGACGATCAATTAGTTTCAAAACTAAAAGTGTCTATAATATGTCTAAATTGATAGGATGTTACTTTATTACTAAATAATGTTGATTATGCTATTATATTTTTTTGATTTTAAAAATAACAGAAAATATTAATTGAAAAAGAAGTTGCCAAAAAACTAATTCATCATGATAAGAACACCTCGAGATTAAGTAATTTTATGTTGTTGCCTGTTGACCAAAGATGAGAAAATATTTACCTACCTACTCAAATATATAGATAAATAATTAGATTCCTAACACTAAATAATTTGAATTATAATTTATTTTCAAATTTTTTATTGTTTATTAACGAAGGGCAATTATACACAAAAATCCTGTATAATATTATTAGTTAAATTAATTAATTTATAATAAATCTAAATTAATTATTATAGTTAAATTGAATATTAAATATGCAATGTTATAAAAACAATAGTTAATATTATATTATCCAGTGCAACTTTTACAACAGTAGATGCATTTTTTTTTAAAATTTAATGTTTACCCATAATATTGTTTAAAAAATGTAATTAATTATTAAGTAAAAATAAAACTCTTTGAATTACTCCCCAAAAACTTAAAACGCAATTCAATCATAAGACAACAATTTTGAAACTCATTTATTTTAATGTCAATTATAAGAAAACACTTTTATTTTTAAAGGGGGCTATGAATATGAATAATTTTTTTTGGGGAGGCGCTAAGCCCTACAAGCCACCCCTAGTTGTGTTTCTGCTTACACTAATATTATAAGACAATCGTAAGGAAACCTAAGATTGTATATTTATTTATTAAAAATTACATAAATAGTACGGATATTTTTATGAAATTTTAAGAAAAATGAAAATCCAACAATTTAAAAATATTTTAAAATTAGTTTAGAAATAGTCATTTGTCAGTAGGTACCATTTTTTAATATTGTGTTATCATGATATTTGGTAAAAATTACGTTCACGCTCTATAAATACAAATTTTCTTTGTGTAATGGTCAAAATATGAAACATGAGAATATTTACTATTCCGTAGCGTAGCTTTTTCGGTAACCAGAAATCCGTGATTAAAAATCGTGAAATTTTAAAGTAAAAAAAAAAAAAATGTTAATTAGGTACTAAAAAAAACTCATACGGCATAGTTAGTAAATATTTTCATATTTTGTACCTATGAATGTTGACTCGAGGATAACTAAGAGAGAAGTTGTACTTTACAGAAGTTAACTGCCCGTATTTATTTACAATATGTATATGTTTATAACTTGCTACGGTTTAGCTATAATGTGCCAGTGCTGCACCAAAGGAAAAAAAGGTAAAACGCACTACATTATAAAATATACATTTAGGTACCTATTTAAAAAGGAACGTTCACATAATATAACCTTTTTAACTATATTGTACCAAAGTATCTACTATAATAATACAGTATATAGTACATAATAATAATAATCAGTAATAATGTATATCAGTGTTGCTGTAATCCTGTCTAGATTTATAGATCTTGCAAAACAAAAAATAATAAATACACAAAATTCTTAATTCTTACATAATATAAATAATACATGAATATAAATAATAAGCAAATTTACAAGGTTAATTCTATTTGGTACTTTGATGTTTCTTTTCGGTCTACTTCCTTTCTTCTCTATCACTTTCATTATCCTCTTTAATGATGTTCTTCTCCAACATCCTATCATCTTCACACATAATATCTTTAATTTCATCCTTTTTTTTTTCTTCCACTAAATCACTTTTATTGTCATACTTTAACTCGTGATTTTTTCTCAAAAGTAATTGTTACTCTTTTACCACGTCAGCTTTAATTATTTGATTTAAGTACCTTTTCCAAACCAAATCACTATGTTCTAACCTAACTAAATATATATTCTCTTCCCGAAAACTTCCTCAATTTTTCTTTATTTGGATTTGAATATAATCTCTTACTGGAACTCTGTCTCCTTTTACAAATATCTCTATTCTATAACGCTCATGGCAATCCTTATAATGTCTGAAAGTTTTCACCGGGAAACTTTACAAAACCCAAACGAGTTTTCAGTTTCCTTCGAAACATACCTAAACTCTGATGTTCTTTTAATCGTAACCCAATGAGGTGTGTTACGATACATTAATAGATAACGACAAATTAATCTATTCAGCTAGATCTTTCGGTTTTTTTTTTTTTTTTGTTATCACTTAATGCTTTGTTAATTTCTGTCTTAAATGACTTCACCACATTTTCTGTGTCTCATTCGTTGCTGAGTAAAAAGGGGGAGAAGTGTAGAATTTAAAACCATTTATTTTTAAAAGTTTACAAATTCCACTAGCTTTGAATTGTGGGCCAATATCTGATATTATTATATTTAGTACCTAACCCAAATCTAGCGAAAATATCTCAGCTTTTCAATTAAAGTAAACTTATCCATTTTAATAATTTCAAACACCATTTACTGAAAGCATCGGTTAAAATTAAATAGTAGTTTTTTTTTTTTGGAAATAAAAAATTTATATGATTTATATCAAAAGGACCATTTGCCCCTGGCAATTTTGTAGGCTTAGCTGCTACTGGTTCATGCCTACCTAATAAACAAACCTCACGTCTTTGAATTCAGTTTTCAATGTTCTTTTATAATCCTGGTCACCAAAATAGTAAGGCCTAGATAATGCTTTCATCTTAGAAACCCCCTGATGCATGTCATGTATTTCTTCCAATATGTTCTTAATATTTTTGGTATAACCGCCCTGTGACCCCACATAACCACATCTTTATCTGCATAACGGAGCTCCACTTTTTGAACTACAAAAGCCTTCCATTTACTCTCAACTTTTTTCGACCATCCATTTACAATATAATACAACGCTTTATTTAACATCGAATGCTTTTTTGTTTCAGACCTTATTTTTCAAAAATCTATTGACATAAATATAAATATATCTACAATATCTTCTACAAAATCTACATAACTATATTCAGCTATATTCAATTCATTTATATATTTACCTTAGTTTTACTTTCCGAAGGAAACCTTGATAATCCATCAGCTGCACAATTTTTAGGCCCTTTAACATGTACCAACTCATAATATTATATTCTGAGAGAAACAAAATCCATCTCTGCAAACGATCAGATGCCATAATTGGTATCCCTTTATGTTTCCCAAATACCTAAGGCCAAGAGAGGTTTATGATCTGATACCAATACAAATTTTCTATCTAGTAAATATTGAGAAAACTCTTGTACTCCCCTAAAATTGACAAAACCTCTTTTTATTATAGAGTATTTTTGTTTAACTTCTGTTAGCACTCTAGATGAGAAACAAATAGGTTTCTCATATTCATCTCGGAAAATATGTGTTAGCATTGTCCGATGTTAATTCATTTTTTGATTTCAAAAACGACTGCTCACATTCCTGTGACCACTTACAACTTTCATTTTTTTTTAGATAAATTATACAATGGGCCTAATAATGTTGCTAAATGTGGGATAAATTTTGCATAATAATTTACCATTTCCAAATAAGTTTTAACTTCACATACATCTGTAAGTGCTTATAATTCCACAATTACCATTACTCTTTCTTTATTTTTTCTTATACTCATTTCAAGTTTATGTATACCCATTTACTTTTATATGAGACATGAGTATAATGAATAATGATATGTTTCTACTCGACAAGTATACGATTTTGCTTGAAATTTTATGAATACAAGTAGAAGGATTTTCTTCATTTTTTTGCGAGTATAAGCAAGCATACTCATCCTTTTCATTATGAGTATGGGCCACGGACCAAGATATCGGATGTTAAGATATAAGATATATATGTTTATGGTATAAGGTCTAGTGAGTTTATAGAATCTAAAATGAAAAAAAAATTGGTAAAGGGTTTACAATAGAGGGGGATGTATATCGTGATATTACGGTATCAGAATTACCGGATTGTATTTATAACATTTTAGCAATTTTTTACATTTATTTGATATGGGTCTGCAGTTTGCAGACCAGTATGCATTTTAGACTAGCCTTTTAAAAACGCCTATAAAATAAAAATAGAAGTGTTGGGAATATGACCGTTCCAGTGTGTGGACCATATAGTATGTGTGTGGACCTAGTATCAAGTACGTGTGTTACTTTTTACCGCTACCGCTCCAATGAGTGGACCATAGAGTATGTGTGTGGACCTAGTATCAAATACGTGTGTTACTTTTTACCGCCACCGCTCCAGTGTGTGGACCATAAAGTATGTGTGTGGACCTAGTATCAAATACGTGTGCAACTTTTGACCGTCACCACCACCGCTCCAGTGAGTGGAACATAGAGTATGTGTGTGGACCTAGTATCAAATACGTGTGTGTTACTTTTCTCCGCCACCGCACCGCTCCAGTGTGTGGACTATAAAGTATGTGCGTGGACCTAGTATGAAATACGCGCGTTACTTTTTACCGCCACCGCTCCAGTAAGTGGACCATAAAGTATGTGTGTGGACCTAGTATCAAATACGTGTGCAACTTTTGACCGTCACCACCACCGCTCCAATGAGTGGACCATAGAGTATGTGTGTGGATCTAGTACCTATCAAATACGTGTGTTACTTTTTACCGCCACCGCTCCAGTGAGTGGGCCATAAAGTATGTGCGTGGACCTAGTATCAAATACGTGTGCAACTTTTGACCGTCAACACCACCGCTCCAGTGAGTGGACCATAGAGTATGTGTGCGGACCTAGTATGAAATACGCGTGTTACTTTTTACCGCCACCGCTCCAGTAAGTGGACCATATAGTATGTGTGTGGACCTAGTATCAAATACGTGTGTTACTATTTTCACCGCCACCGTCATCTATACTTTTTCTATTAAATATAGTTATTCCGATTTCTGTGTACGTCAACATAATATTATAATATTGTATAAAAGACACAAACCTGATAATCGATGTTAGATATGTCCATTCATTGTTGAACCTAATAAATAATGTTTTGACTAGTTTTATAAAAGGTTAAAAGTTTTTTTTTCATTATACACGCGTACGTATATACTTGGTTGTTGCTCGTTGGAAAGACACCTTCCAGTTCTTTCCTAATGTATTATAATTTTCTTATAAAGCTAAAAATAATTCAAACTGATGCAAATTTAATTTTCATTTATATTGTTTAACCGGCGCACGTTAAGATGATGACCAGTCGCACAGCTAAGACCACTTTTTTTATCGCACCACTCGCCATAGTCGGCCGATCTACGTTTGTATACAGCGCGCCAACATATATAGGTACGCACATAAACTACACACTGAACTCAAAT
Source organism: Pemphigus obesinymphae (assembly GCA_025469235.1). Taxonomy (NCBI): domain Eukaryota; kingdom Metazoa; phylum Arthropoda; class Insecta; order Hemiptera; family Aphididae; genus Pemphigus; species Pemphigus obesinymphae. The sequence continues at coordinate 7,089 of JAIPRL010002877.1, read as the reverse complement.
ACGGCAAGTTTTGATACACACGTACGTATATTATTTGTGACAGTGCTGTATAGTCGTGACCAGATTTTTCGATAACCAATCAGGAGCCAGGCGATGCGAAACGGACGCTAAATTGTTCGCCGCCGGGTCATCATCTTAACGTGCGCCGAATATAGAGGAATCTTTAATTATTTTCAATAACTACTCAATATAATGATCAACAAAATATGTTGTATATTGTTATTTTTTAATGTAGCATTTTCCCTATAACTGGTATTGTATTCATATAAATTAAAACTTCGAGGACTGAAACCGTTTGTTTTTTAACGGTGTTAGTTTTTCAAACAGATATTTAGAAAATACGGTTTTTGTTCTTATGGGTTCTGTAATATATATGTATATTAATTATTAACTATGGTAACTTTATATGTTATTAAAAATTAAAAAATTAAAGATTCACTCTTATAAAAGCTAGTTTTTCTTTACGTATAAGAAAAATATTGCAGGGAAAATCAAAAAATTACCTCTGGTCTCTGGAACATACCATCTAGAATGAATTTGATAAAAACTCTCAAACTCCTACAAATCCTCCTAAAAAAAATAAATTTGTGTTCCACTCAAAATCCAAAATGCCAAAATGATTTAAAAATTGAATTAGTTTTTGCTATCTGTCTTTAAATAAAACTTTAATAAATTTCAAGAATATAATATACGATGGGACCGAGACTTCAGTAGGTACGTAATAACTGAGTGTAGAAATGAGTATTGGTTAACATGATAATGAAGTTTTCTTTGCAGTTTTAATAGTAGTGGTTTTGGTTAAGGATTTAAAAATCGGTATAGTACCTCCTATATACTCATTCCTTATTTTATCCTCTCTAGTAACTTCACACATCCACCTTAACATTGCTACACTCATTCTCTGCTCTATCTTCCTATCTTCCTATCTACTGCCCAATATTTTATTCTATACATCATTGTAGGTCTCACCACTACCTTATAAAACTTCCCTTTCAATCTAAAAAAGATTCTTTTGTCACACAAAACACCTGACGCTTCTCTCCACTTCATCCATCCACACTAAACGCTGTGTTTCATATCATCTCCGAAATCTTCTTATTTCTGTACAATGAACCCTAAATACTTAAACCTTTCAACCCCTCTCACTACATCCACATAACTTTATTTCTAGTCATTCCCTGTTTCCTCTATGTTCCCTTTCACCAAAGTCATACTCTATACATTCGGTTTTACTCCTACTAATCCTTAGTCCTTTACTTTCTAGAGCTTCCCTCTACTCTTCAAGTCTATTATTCACTTCCTCAAGACTCTCTCCAATTAGTATAAAATTAAATTAAGTGAAAAATATGTATGCACCTACTATATACCTATTAGTTTTTGAATTGCACCTAATAATATCAACAATATTTTAAATAGACAAAAAAAGTTTACCAATATAGCTTATATAGGAGGTACCTACTTATAAACCGATATTTTTACATTTTTTTTCATTTCGTTTTCGAGAAAAATGGAGTTGGATTTTTGAAGGAAAAATAATTCGCGGATAACTGAGAAAAAAAACATAATAGGATATCATTCAACAGGATGTCTCGTTTATTGTTTTAATTTACGTACATCGATACACAATATACAATAATGATAATAGTATTAATTATTATAATAGTAATGTTAACTTTGGTAAAATTTGTACGTTTATTTGAATCAATTATACATAATATAGGTATCAGTATGTAATTACAAAAAAAAAAAAAAAACATAACGAACAATAAAAAAAGTATAATAAATTTTTACAAAAATAAAAAAAAAAACAAAAAACAAAGAAATTGTAAAAAATATATAAATCATTAACTTATATAACAACAATGAAGGTTTTTTTTATCTCTTTATTATAATATTATATGCGTACAATACGTCACACATATAATACATAGGTAGTTTATATCGTATAAATATATACACACGAAACGAATTTCGTTTGGATTGATATGCACACACACACACACACATAACACTTACACACACACACATAACACTTACACACACAATAATGCACACAAACGAAGGAACTAAGGAACGTAATATTGCAGTATAATTGGGTTTTGACTTATTTGTATACTATAAAATACAATATTTTATTAGGTTTGTCATTATATTTATAGAAATATAATATAAATACTGTAATGTATATTATACTTATATGTATCATTAAACTATAAAGTGTACTTATACTTCAATAGTATTATTATTACGAAGAGCCACCGGGGAAAGTTAATATTAATATGATCTGCGGCGAACCTATAAAATTGCGAGCCATATATATAATAGCTACATAGGGTGGAACATTTTTACCCAATGATTATTTTTTATTTTTTTTTTTATTTTTATAAAAAATCAATTTGTACTGTGAATGTTTTCCGTCGAAACGACTAAAAATATTATCACCTATATCTACGGGCATGTAGAATTAGATTGACGAGAGTATTGACGATTTAGGTCACAACGTAACATAGAAATGAAAACGGAGGAAAACACAGGAAATAAAGTAGGTCTGCGTTTTGGCTTGGAAAGGAGAAAGAGTAAGAAACGGAGTTACTGATGCAGTTAGACGGGGATTAGGTCAAATCATAAACAGGACCGTCCTTTGTAAGGGCGATGTCTAACCCTCCACTTAGATAATAGGTCGGCAATAAGTCGGTAAATTTTCAAGGTGTGGGGTGTAATTGGAAAATTGGTAAACAAAAAATGTTTACGATCTTTTTAAATTTAATTTATATATATAAATTAAATATTATGCAATTGTTGGAAAAGTTCTGGTATTTCAGTTATGCAAGAGCACGAAGGAATATTGCCGAATATGTTGAACGTAGAACCCACGAACGTTCGTTTTTTTTTTTGGACGAAGCGGAGGTAGCCAACGGGCGTGTTGTATGACAAATAAGGTGAAATATTCAGAGTACCTTTCTAATAGAAAAAGGATATAAACTAATGAAGACAACGATGTTGTATATGGAATTGAGTGTTGGGCATTGAATAAAAAAGATGGAAATACATAGAAAATAAATAGAAGTAGCTGCATAAATGAGTGTTAATGTACCTATATAAATTTAAATAAATCGCTTTGAAAATGGTAAATAAGAAAAAAATAGAAATGCAACTAAGCGTGAGCCTTTAGGCATATGCCCAGTTTGCTCACCCTTTTTCCCTGGCTGTGACACTGAACGTGTTTCAATTTATCGATATACCTCACCTACCCACAAAACTTATGAGCTGTCGTGTTCACAATACCTGAACATGGATAGAGCTATTGAGTGGAAGGCAGGGTAGAGAAAAAGTGATTAGAGGTTAGTTAGGTGTTAGGCTCTGGGGAAAAGGTCGAGTCCAGACTTGGGTAAAATGCTTTCCAAAAGTATTTCCAATACATATTCCGAATACTTTTAAAAAAGCATTGACAATATGTATTCGAATACTTCATGATAATGGTATTCCCAAAGTATTTGGAGTGCTTTACAAAAAGTATTCCAAATATTTTCAGAATACTTTTTTTTATCTAGGTTATTACATGTTTTAACTATGATTATATTAAGTATAGTATAATTATATTGTTATATAATCGAATATAAACAGCTAACAATGTATATTTTAGGGGTTCTAATTATTTTAAAATCTGAACTAATAATTATTTACATTGAAGTCTTACTGAAACATATGCTAAAATAATATCTTTTAGACATAACATTGGAACAAAAATATTTTGTTTGTCAAGGCGTAAAATACTTTTAAAAAGTATGCAAAATACGGTATTTCGAAAAAAGCATTTAAAAAGTATTCTAGCTGAATACAACCCTGGTCTGGTCGAGCGGAGGCATGTGGAGTGGTTACCACTAGATATAGCGGTTGTAGATATAGCTGATACCTAGTAGGTATGTCTTAACTAATGTCTAGGATATATTATAACTTGACTTGCGTAGGATAATCGATATAATAGATAATAGTGAGCGTAAATAACCTGGCGCACATATTACTTAAAATCGGTCAATTGAAAAATTAAACACTCGTTGTCTTTAAACTGAATAAAAAGCATTTTTTCCGAGTCAACGGCACATCGTGTAAGGGACAATTCTGTTAGAAACAGGACTCGAATACGGTATGATATAAACTATATGGTATTCATAGTTGGTGCATTTATTAACGTTATCAAATAGCATATGCAATCACGGACGAGGAAGTATATATTTTTAGTCGTAATATTATTTTTTCAAGTTTGAAAGGCAAAATTTTCCCGCATAGGGCTGGAAAATATTGCGAAACCCGCCACTGTACGATGTCGCGATAAGGGTAGATATGTTGTTCTATAATGTAAAGTAGCGCAATATTATATTATATAGGGCAATGCGAATGTGTGTACAGACGTAATGATATATATATATATATACACTAAAGTCTACACTTATTTATATATATATATATATAGGCGCGCGTATTTGTAGCGTAATGATATTTTATTTTGAATTTTATACAATATATAGTTCAAAAACAGAATATTATTATACGGCTCGACTATCAACGTTTTTGATTTATCATTACCTATTTTATGATATTGATTTTCTAATGGCTTTTTTTTTTTTTTTTTTTTATACATACATGTATATGGAATATTTTTTTGATATTTATGACCGTTTTAAAAATCTAAAAAGTATAACCTTTAGGGACGTTTTTTTGATTAAATATAAATATTTTGAAAATTAAATTTTTAAATAAACGTTCTTGGAGTTTGAGAAAATCTGCTCTCCTGACTTCTGTCAAAAAATGTCTGCACACGTCCTATATAATACGTATATTGTATACAGTGGTGTAATATTGGTGAAAAAATTCGTGAGTATGCCGGTATACGCCATTCTAAGAAAAAAATTTAGGTCTCAAAAAGTTTTTCACGCTATGCTCGAAAATCATTAAACCTATGTTTCAAACTTTCTTTTACTACATTTTTACATTTTAAGCGGAACAAAGACGCTATTCATCTTACAATTGTGTTATTTTTCTGTGAGCACCTTTTGAATAGAAGGAATTGAGTAAGCGTTTTGGGGTAAAGAGTTTATTTGATGGAATTTTCATTCTAGCTGGTATTTTAAATAGGTCATTTTTCAGTTTTTCCAGTAGTTTTTGTAAATATGAAGGAAACCTCCCGAAAATTGTTATAAATTGAAAAGTTATAATGTTAGAAACTTGAAATTTACAATAATTATTTACTATAGCACTGCTATACATGGTTGAAATATCAAAACTTTACTTGTTGACTATTTTCAGTAATTTTCATTAAATAATAAAACGAAAATATTTACACAATTTACAGTTTAGAGTTGTGTAGAATAAATAGATAATGTTCGTCTTGGATGATTAGGCGCTCACTGCACTCATGCTCACGTTTGTGAACCATTCGTCTAGGAAACAAATGCTTATAATCGCTTTGCTTCTGATTTCAAGATGAACCAGTGTGAGATCATAGATTTTGTGATGGAAAATAACACCAATTGATAACAATATATAGTAGTAATAGTAATAATATTAAATCTAGTTGGTACTTTAAACTTTACAGACCTCATTTTTCAATTATTTAAATTGGATAGTCGTTATAGGTATATTGAGGCTAATTTAAAAAAAAAAAAACATTTTTAAAATTGGGCCTGGGAATACTTTTTCAAAATCAATATTTTTCTTTCCGTTTTTCAAACTTAGATATAGTATATTAATATTGGTATGATTAAAAATGTTGAATGTTTTGAAACTTTTTAGAATATCAAATTGTCAATATTGTTATTATTAGTTACCTATTTAATAAAACGTATTTATAAAAAAAACATACCAATACGATAATAATATATATATTATATAAATATTATTGAATAAGTATAAAAAAAATTTTTTTTACGTAAATTTTAACATTGAAACTCTCGAAAGTAAATACAGAAAATAGAGCATACGCCATGTAACGGTCGTATACACCGTATCACGTCATTTTTTTTTTTGTAGGTATACGCAATATATAAAAACAAAAGAGAGAATATATGGCGTATACGCCCCAATATACCACTGATTATATTATGTTTAATATCTATAATATAGTATTATAGTATATACCATCCGTGTGTAAGAAAAAGTAGTAAAAATTTTTTTCATGTAGAATTTTATAAGAATTTTTTTTTTACAGAGGTTAAAATTATAAAATAGTGACCGTTTTGTAGTAATAAATGTGAAAAACCAAGAACGCGCTCGTTAGGGGTGGCTTTTAGGGGTACCAGGCCCTAATAATATTGAGGCAAAACCATGAAATATTGTTTTATACCCACTACATTCCGCGTCGGATCCCAATAATAGTGGCCAAATTTTTTGGGTTTATTTCTCTTAATTTTGCTCCATATTTCACTGGCTTGACATGCGAGTTATATACGCCACTTGCCATGTATAAATCATCGGTTCTATATTTTATGCATTATTTTTTAATAACGTTTTAATAACGTTTTTTAATAACGGTTTCCTCATGCCTGTCGTAGAAGTCGACTAATTGAGGTTGCGTCAGGTTGACAGCCGGCATAAAACTTGTCAAAAATTTATAAGTAGTCTTAAAATGGATATAAGCGAGTTTTCCCATTTCGGATG
>JAIPRL010002876.1:0-53338 GCA_025469235.1 Pemphigus obesinymphae | reverse complement strand
AATAGTTCAGTTCGAATATCGAACCTAGGAAAAAAAATTTGAAACTAATTTGTCGAAAAACGATAAAAAGAAATGGAAAAATGTGGAATCCTTCTTTACTTAGACTTAAAATTATGTTTAAGAGGCATCTACTTAATACATTTTTATGCAAATATATATAATTAATAAAAAATGGTAATTTATATTATTGTATTGTTTTTTTTTTTTTTTTTTTTATGAAGTTCGGTTCGGTTCGGGTTCGTTAAAATTTTAAAAAGTTCGGTTCGACCTCAAAAATCTGGGTTCGCAACATCACTACCGATTACGTGTATCTACGCCTATCGATACATAATACACGTTATCACGGTTCACCTCTGTGGATAAATTTCTGCGGACAACACCGGCGGCGGTCGTAATAATATTATAATAAGTCACGATTGCGCCGCGTCGATAATGATTCGATATAAACCGCGTTGTGTAATACGTGCGACCGCGTGTGTACAGTGTTCGTATTCGGCATGTGTGGGCCACATCTCTCGTAATATTATTATGATATTATATATTATTCTTCTTGCAGGGTGGCCGCGTGCACAAACGTGTAATGACCAGCTATTAGGAGGCGCGCGGGTTTTGATTAGTAGGCGGCGCGGCGCCCCTTTCGGGCGAACAGACGCGGACGGACGTATTATTGTGCCGGCTGACGATATAACGGACGTGTCTTGGGCGGCAGAACGAGAAAAATGAGAAACAGTAAAACGAGAAAAAAAAAAACCCCGAAATTGTGTCATTCGTGTTCGATAACGCTCGCTCGGCGTTTCTCTATATATATCGTATAACCCGTCCTCGCAGTTGATGTGCGCCATCGGCGACCGTTACGATTAATAATTTACATTAATTGTAGGGGTCATTTAAATCGCGGAAGCACAGATATGTCGCCTACGTTCTTTTTTTTTTTTTTTTTGAGGCTATTTCTACGGAACACTCGCGGTGAAATCACGAGCAAAGCTGATAGTATATGGACTGGAAACGACAAGGAAAGCGGGTGGTAGTGGTGAGATTATATTTTGTGGATTCGGAAGTGGAGGAATCTAAGCGATAATCTACTATCATGCGATCCTAGCGAGCATATGCCATACCACACATACGTAGTCGGGGGTCGGGGGCAGTTAACCGAAAGAAGAGAAACGCATCGACTGAAAAATGGTCGCGTCGAATCTGTTGCCAACTTAGAAATATTTAAAAACGATATGAAAATAGATTTTATTTGTTTGATAGGTAACACTATATCACAGAATACTATATATGACTATATTATGTATGAAACGTGAATGTGGTGAACATAAAACCAGCAGAAAACAGAAATCATACATTGTATCCTTATTCTATGCATTGGAATTCGTACTTTATTTTATTGTCAATGTATATAATGGTTAATGGCCAATACCCATATATTGCTAATATTTTATGGTAATACGAATAGGATTTTTTTTTGCAATGGTTGGCAGTACTTCTTCGAACTTGAATCTTTATCACTCTTCGATTCCTAATCATCTTTCGGTCAACTGCCATCCACCGATAATGTAGCACACGTATGAATATGTTATTAAAACTATAAACTAGGCGGCGTTTTAATCGCATATATTCCTCCACCTTGATATTTACCGTAACAATTTGTCTGCACGTATTAATCCATCGTTTCCAGTCCATACTGTCTTAGTTCGTGGCAAAATACTGATTACCCGATAATATCCGTGATAATATATAAGTTTCTCATTGTATACATATCACACGTTGTTCGATTATTGTTTTGAACCCCTGATCCGGTCAAACGCGTGACGTTACCCGAGGGCGCAGATAAACTGGACGGGTTATACCATATAGAGTAATATAGAGGGACTGTCGTATATGTCGCCCGTATTCCAAGTTGTCACGAACAAAGTGTTGATTCTCACAGTATCACCATGTCGGCCAAAAAATATATTGTGTGAAAATAATATGTTTTGTTAATTTGTTTAATTTTACCATAGAACATTATAGAAATATCACTTAAGGTGATAACAATTTGTTTACAAAAACTGAGGACGGGCCTTGAAGTTAGTAACATTAATTCCGCTATATATTATTATATATGTATATTTATGCATTAATTAATGCGAGTATCTTCAAGTCACTGATTATATAGTGACTGAAAATTAATGTAATAGTGATTACAAAACAATATATATTATCAACATTTATCAACAGCTGTTATTTTCAAGGTCACCCATTTACTTTACACAGAAACATAGGCAGTGACATAGCTCTGTTTTTACGTAAATATCACTACCATGATAATATGAAAAAAATATCCCGTCACTTTTCAATTGATTTATGTTCCTTTATAGTATTGTGTTATATATTTTATTTTTTTCTTATTGTATTAAAATATCTTAGTCCGTGTGTAAAATAACATATTTCATAAATTGTAATATTCAAATTTGAAAATGCTTAGTTGTTTTATTTTGTAATAGAATGAGAAATTCTAAATCCAAAGCCAAAACTATTTCTTTTCATAAGTATTTTACTTATGAGTACCTACCTAATTTACTACCATGATTTCATATAGTTATATATCTATTTTCGTATTTTATTATTATGGACCCATAATCCTCAACACCCCGGTTCCCTGGTTTCACTCGATTAGATACCTGGGTGTTATCATCGACAAGAACCTAAATTTCTCCGCCCACACGAAGTCCGTTGTAAATAAAACAAAAGCTGCAGGCCACCTTCTCTTTCCCATGCTTAACAAGAAAAGCCCTCTCTCCGTCAGAACCAAGCTCTACATTTTCAAAGCCTACATGTGCCCCATTCTAACATATGCCTCCCCCGCATGGGCTTCTAATATATCCAACTTAAATTGGTCCCACATAGAAGCCGTCCAAAATAAAACTCTCCGCCAGATCACCGACCTCCCATTCTTCGTTAGCAATCACTCCATCAGGAAGTCCACCAACATCCCGTCCATTCGCGAATACATAAATGCCAACGGCACCAAACTTCAACTCTCGATCACTTCGTCCCACTTTCCACACATCAAATCAATCTCAACCCGCCCCGGCCTACTTAACGGCCGCAAAAGGAACCGTCCTCTTAATTTCTAAAATTCAAACACCATAAATTCGCCCCCTCATCACGTCACAACTCCCTAAAACATCCGACCCTCTGGAAGAAGCTCAAGCTTGATACAGAGTATCCCCCCCCCCCACAAAGCAAGTCAAGTATTATTATGGATATAATGTACGTCTACCTAATTTCGGCTGATAGAACAGATATAAAAATAACATTATAATATAGTGTCGAAAAGTAATTCAATAAAATACAATTGAAAAATACATTTTTGAACAACAGGTACCTTAGATTACTTAGAAACCAATAGTTTAAAAATTCATTTTGATTTGACTGGGGCTTGGAAATTTAAGGGACTAGAGACGAATCACTGAAAGATTTGGGGCCTAGAACTGATTGAAATTACGTGAAACCAAAGAAACAAATTTATATTTTATACACACTTTAGGCCATGATTATGTAATCGTTATCATAATAAACGTTATCAAGAATTGTTATCTATCATAAAATGATTAATCGGTATATTCCACTATATTATACTCCACAACATTAAACATATTAATCGTGGTCATACTGTTTTTAGGGGCACTTTGTATGATATGTTAAAACTAAGAGATGGGACTAATCGTTCGGTTTGGTTCATCGGTCATCGTTCATTAAAATGAACCAGTTCATTGAACGAACTGTATTCCATACATATCGTTCATTATAATACCTAGGTATGTTTAATCTATATCCATAGTAAGTCTGTCATCAAAATATTTATTTTCTATTTTTTCTACACCATTCGTCCATTTCGTGTGGTTCAGTTGAATTTGTGAACCGTTCACAATATCAGATCGTTCATTGGACCAGTTCGTTCATGAACGGCACATCTCTAGAAGAACAGTGTGTTCCCTATAATAATATCACTGTACGGGTTACGCGCGACGGTGTCTCGTTATTATTATGTCGTTGCCCACCCCCGCACCGAGTTTAATTGTTTCTCGTCGAAAAATAAAATACGTCATGTATATAATAATAATAATAATAATAATATCATGTATAGATAATATTGGAGGTGCGCCTCCCTCTATTGTGTTACGGTTTAGACACCTGTTCGTACCAGATAATATACGTGCGCTATTGACGACGACGACGGCGACGAAGACGCGTGTGTAACCGGAAATCTGGGTTATGAACCCCGCGCGAACAATGGGGTACGCGCCGTCCGTTCGTGTGTACTTTGTATACACCGTGGCCCACGCTCGTTTTTTTTTTTTTTTTTTTTTTGTGTTTTTCATTTTCCAGTCCCAAATCCGTTCGTAGATGATTTTTGGTAATTTTTTCTTCCGAAATGAAAAAAAAAAAAAACGAATAAATTCTAGACGGAAACTGTTCGCCGCCCTCTCCCCGTGTACCTACGCAATTTGGGGTTATCGGTCGACGATTCGGAAACGATACCGCGGTATATATAGGCTGACGTTATTTTCTCCTCCGCATAATATACCGTAACCGTTGTAGATGCGTGTATAGTGTGGTATGTGTACGCGCGCGACGTTCCGGGTCATAACAATGACTTACGGACACTATAAATTTTCATTAGCACCGCCGGCCGGCACGCGCGTTTATCCGCCGCCGAACGACAATCGGAAATCTCGCGCGTTATGCAATTTCTCTAATTTATTTACGTTTTTTTTTTCAATTTTTTTTTTTTACGTATTTTCAACGGGTCTTATCTTCGTCGCGATCCTAATACGAACGTCCCAGCATCGAGTTTTATTAAACACCTGCAGAGTATAACATATTTATAGGTGCCACGCCATCGCCTTCCCCTGCCACCGCACAGTATACATACTGCAATATATACACGTCACATGACATAATGTTTTATATGCGCCGTATAGGTATACCAGTAAATATATATGTACCCAAAGCTGAGAAAATTACTCGAATTTCGTCAAGGGAGCGCCGCGGTGAACAAGGGTAACATTTTTATCAAATCAATAAATAACGAAAATACCGAGACTAAATCCAACGTCCGTTTTGGCGTCATACGATTCTAAAGAGTGTTATTTAAAGGATTATGGGCGATTTTTCAATGCCCCTCTACAGTGATTCATCTTTCATTTGGACGAAACTCCTAAAATCGCATATCTTTTGGGCGGAATTTATATGGGTACCTATTAATTCTAATGCATCGTTTGGGAGAATTAAATAATAGTATTTTGTTGAATTTCTTTAAACCAAATTTCAAAATCACAACAAATAATTTGGTATGAAAAATTCAAGTACTATATAACTGCATTATGAGCGAAAATTTCAAAATCCGAAAACAATTCGGTATTTACTAAAATATTACATAAACGAATAGTCTCATTCTGCATTAATTTGTATTGTTGTCTATTGAGTAGTTTTAGATGACATAATACAAAATACGACTGCAGGTACACAATTACATAAAACGTTTATTTACATACGTGTAAAGTGTATGTATATATAGATAGATAATTGATGAAAATGTTTTGGCGAGTAAAATATTATAATCCACCTGCAAATACACATTTAGAATCACATAATAATCTAAGATTATATGTATGGTGTCGTATTATATGACGCAGCTTCAATGGCTTCACGTGCCGACTGCCAACTCTGTCTCGCGGACGTGATATAATATTATTATAATATTTTGGCCCAAACGATCGATTAATTTCTCGCGCAAATGATTCATGTAAAACTCGGGTAAATTCGTCCAAATGAATAGACAACCACTGATTTAGGGCCCGGTTCGCCGAAACCGTTAATTTATTCATTTCATCTAATGAAAACTATTTTTAGGATCTACACGTTTATTCAAATTGTTTTCACATTGTTTCAAATTTGAAAAATTAATTTTATTTAATATTTAAAACACCTGTAACTCATACAACCCTAACTAAGGCTAGTTAAATTTTCGCACCGAAAAAGGTTAAACAATTTAAAAGCTCTTGAAATATTTATTTCAGCGCCCCTCTAATTTGTAGGTGTACTTAGACGTATAAGTAGTTTCTCTGTTAGGTATAAACCTGGATAAAACTGAAATATGCATTTCGGAAAAATAGTATACAGCGAACCGGGTCTACACGGTCACACTAGAGCGTTTTCAAACACACTAGTATCATTCAATTTATCAAAATACGTTGTTTTGGATATTACTCGCTATATACATTGGTCCAGTCATCCGGTGACAGGATTGAACCGATGCATAAAACCGGGCTCAGACAAGGCAATATTAAATATAAATTTTGTAGCGCAGCTTTTACTAGTCCACATAACCGTGACATAATATAACACAATTTGTCGTTTAGATATATTTTAATTGCAAATAAAAAACATTTCGGTGTTATAATCATCAGTTAGTGATAACATATTTTGCAGAAATATTGACGCGTGGCATTGAAAATGCCGCAGAAAATGTATTTGTGATGTTATAATCTGGCCGCGCAACTTGATCTGCTGCAACTCGTCTGACCTCGTCTGCTGCAAGCTTCACGTTCACAACGCACTGGAAATCACTGATAGAAAAACATTATTTCATATCATACCCGTCACACCTATTGGAGCGTTTTTAAATTACACAAGTAGCTGGTACATAATACAATAATATTATAAATATATTTTTTAATTTTATTGTAGCTGAACGGGTTAATAATACAAATTAACGGTATTTTTTAACAATAAAGATTCATATTATTATAGAGAAGATCCAGATGAATCATAATTAGAAAATAATCAAGAATGGTTTTAAAATAAATCAATAATTTGTTTATGATCGGTAATTAATGGACTATATTTTTTATAAAAACAAATATATAACAACAATAAATAACAAATCTGTGCAATAAAATAGGTATATAATATATTATTTATATGGCTTGTTATCGTCTGCGTATTGCCCGTTCACCTGCACTAATATTTTTTGAGTCATTTATGTTGAAAAAATTTACACTGCTCATCGGGTGTCAGTTGCGAGTTTCTAGCACTTCGTTATCGGACAGAATACTCTTGGTGGATATATTGAATTTAAAAGCAATGATGAACAATTGTAACACGTTACATACAACTACTTGAAAAATCGAAAATTACTTCTTAAATGTACGAACTAGAACCAATTTGTTATCAAAAAAGTTTTTTACTCCATAACTCCTACTCGGTTCATTTTGGAAAAAAAGTTGCTCATAAAAAAAAAAAATAAACCTCAATGTAAAGCTACTATAGCTTCCTGGCTTCGCTCAAAATCTAAAATAGAAAGATCAAAATGATATCCAAATAGATTTTGTAGCTTAAGCTCTACGTATACATGATACAAACTACGTTTATACTCATAGTTTATTGGTAAGTATGATATTGGACAATATTTTGATCGAAACTACATAATATTATTATACTACATTAAGATCACTATTTTAATGGAATATTCGTTTTTACTGCTTTTCACCTTAGTAAAATAAAAGGTTCGAAATTGTTCATTTAATGGGAATATCAAATAACAACATTTTTTAATATTTGACGTTTACTGCGTTTCTCTCTAACAGGGCAGTATACATTATTCCTCGATAACGTGCCCGGTTTGACGCGTTCAAATCACTTTTATGATACATTTTATTATTTGTATATATACACGTGCAGCATTTTGTCACTTTGGACATATATAATATCGTTTTTGTCGGCCGCAGCAACACGTCACTCGAATATTCTATATAGGTACATGGGTATAATACGAGTATAAAGATATTCGATACCGATACCGATTTTGTAAATTTTTACATATTATGTTGATATCATTTGGTTTTGACGTGTTTGGCTTGCCGCAACAGATCCGAAAGCGAATGTATAGACTATAATTTCAGATTAAAATAATAATACATCTATATCGTAACGTTCATATAATATCTATAATCGAATCAGATGCTTGAAAAATAAACCACATTATAATAACAAGTGGGATATGTAATTGGTGTTCATAAAATATACCGTATCCCGTGTAGGTACGTATGAAAAGTATATTATAACTGACGGATTTCTATTACCGATTTAATAACCTTGCGAATTCTATCATTTTTTCATTAAAATTACCAAAACGCCTGAAACAAATTTGGCTATACTTCCAGTACTCGTATTACAGTTTTAAAATCAGATTTGAAGTTTTCAACAAATTTACCAACATGGGTGGAACATCTTTCCAGTTTGAAAATTATTATGCAATTATATTAAAACAATTTTAAATTTTGAACATGATATACATGTTATGACTAATGCGAACTAAGCTTATTGACAAATTCGAATATTTTGCATTTGTATTATGGAACCATTGAATGTACAGTGTAATGTGTATAATGTACAAATATTGTTTTCAGTTGTAAAGCTACTTTTCATTCATGACTATTTGATTTCTGAGTTTTTTTCTACCTTTTAAGTTTTAAATGATATTTTCGCATACTTATAATGTGACACTGTTTCGTATAGGTAATAGCATTGATTATATATTATATATAATATAATATAATATATAATCAATGGTAATAGTAAACACTCTATAATGGTAATATTTTGCTTTACTCGCATAACGACAAATCGCGTGTCCAAATGCGACGAAAAATTGCCTATCATAACCTTTTAAGTACAACACGTTTACAAGCATCTTTAATATAATAATATTATTGATGTTTTTATTATACGATTATGTAGTAGGTATCGTATAATATGTTTATAGTCATATAATGCACTGTGGCCTGTGACTACTATCCGAGCGAACAAAAAACCAGCGATTACATTTAGATCGTCGAATAAACGATTCTAATACTTTAAAGTGACAAGGACGCTTTATGAAACCATAATAATATTAAATACTAACTGTGCAGTTTATATGCATTAGGTTTTATTTGTTGTTGTATTTTTTTTTTCTCTAAATTTACTATACTGCTCTGTACATATTTATAACATATTATATACCGATACGCCAAATCTTTCGGAGCGTATATATTAATAAAATATATCTAATTTCTAGACTTACGCATTATTTGCGTACTTACTTCCAGCTGTGTTGTGCGTATTATGCGATATATGTGCCACCGCTACGACATTATATTAATTTGCTTGTTATCGCGCAATAAATATATTCGAATCGAGTCTCGGCCATGTATAAAATAAAAATGTTTTGAAACACGAGGATATATTTTACGATAATTCGTGGTCGACGTTAAGTAAACCCTTGCGAATCATATACTTAATATATCTCTGTGTGTGTATTCGAATATACCGCACATCCGTCATATTAATAATTTTACGATTATAAATTTATATAGTTTAACCGCCACGCAAATTGTATTTTTACGACGTGTTCTTTATTCGAGTCATTGAGACCAATAAAACGACCATCAGATGCGATTGTATTCGATCAATTGCGAAAAAAAATGCGCTATCGTGACGACGACGCACGTCGTGTACGAGAAAACCGTTTACACGTCAAACAGTCCGTAATTTGTTTAGTCTTATATTTTGCGCGGACCAACGACGAATCAAAGGTGCACATTAACACGTATAGTGTACAGTGATGATTATTATTTACGCGCACGGTTCGTAACGTTAATGACAACGACGGTTTGTAATAACCGACGTCGACTTGTGATTTGATCGTTCGTTAAATGCGTGTTTTTTCCCCAATACATATACCTAATATATAGACGTTTAACGACATTGCCGTTGTATCGAATTACCGTTCGAGAAAAGTGGTCTCGCGAGAGAGACTATAAAACAATATATCGTATCGTATACAGGTATATTATTGCATAGAACGTGTACGGATGCTTAATACATGTGCACGATACGTAAAACAAAACCGAAAATAAAAACGAAATTCTACATTCTACTCCTTCCTTTATTTTTGTTCGCCGGACTGCGATTTATACTTTGCAGGTTAGGTTTGGCATATTATAACGAACGCGCGGTGTGGCGCCGCCCGTTGATCTCTCGCACCGTGCTCGTTGATTCAGAGCCAAATTTATCTCGACGTGCCTCCACCGTCGCCGCCACAAAACGGAATGCGCGGCGCTTTATTATTGTGTCGTTGGAAATCCACGAGAGCGGTCGCGTATCAAACCGAAATTCCACACCGATTGCACACGCTGTATATTATATTGTGTGTATAATAATAATAATAATAATAATAATACACACTATTATTATTATTATTATTACCGTTTATGTTTTGTCTCCTATATGAGATATATTATTATCGTGGTGGAGGTGATATCGGTGATAGCAGCACGCAGTGTATACAAATATAGAGTGCCAGTGCAGAAACTCGTCGTCGTCGTCGTCGTCGTCGAAAACCGACAGATAAGCTAATTGCTGGGCGCCAACAGCAATAATTCGGCTGGAAGCAATTATACCATACACCGCCGATATGTATATATGTATATATTGTATATACGACTATTGGCCGGGTCGGGTATAAGACTGTACTTGCGATGGGAAAGAGTGAGGGGACGGGTAAAGGATTTTCGCGTACAGAATGCAAGCGGGAGAAGAGGCAAAATGAGCGTTGCCTTTAATAATAATTATTATTGTCGCCGCTCTTCTCCGCTCTACCATCGCACACACGCGCGCGCGTGTGTGTGTGTGTGTGTGGTGGGAACGCATGTGCCAAAAGTCGAGAGAGTGGAACGTTTCGATAAGAGAGAAAAGCTTTTGGCCGACAGTTTGTTCGGCACAATTAAAACGACCATCATCCCTCTTCGCCGCGCGTTTAATATAAGTACACGAAACTTTTTACCGATGAATGTTTAAAATACAGATGTTCGATATTATGATATGATTGCCTTTACCTAAATGTGCTATAACGTTTTACGCGGAAAATCCTCTGGTTTCAAGGGGGTATTTGTGCGCGTATTTTATTATTACGCGTATACGCATGTATACATGTGCAGCGTGCAGTCGGGCGAGAGGCGAATTCAAGATGTTACAACGCGCAGAAAGAAGTTTTACTCAAGGGTTACGTTAATTGAACCGGGTGCCGTAAAATTTCAACAAAATGTGGCTGATGGGAGTTGTTCTTTTTGATTCGATCGTCTTCGTCGTACACACACATACATATATATATATATATATATATATATATGAGAAGCGATATATATAGTGAAACGGTGCGGCGCGCTAATTGTTATTGTTATAGGTCCATGTTCTTCCTGCACCGTTACGCCAACACCATATCGTTAAGTCCCGAGAGCAAACTTTTCCCGAGCCTTTTGAACGGTCGCTACGGTATTTATACCCGAAACATAATAATATTATATTTCCTATATGTACATAATGTTTTTTGCTTTATCCAAACAGATTCAAGGCTTGCGTCCCATCAATAACAATTTGCGATTCCATGTGCATATTATATTTGTGCGTTTTCCCCAAAAACGAACCACTATTTTATGACGACAATTGTTTCTTACCTCAATTGAAGGTTTACAATATTCTATTTGAAAATAAATGTAATTTTAGGCTTTTATTATAGTATTTACTATATTTATTTACTAATAATATAGATAGGTATATGTATCTATAAATATTAACAATCAGAATGGAGACACTAACGATTTTCAGTGGTGAAAATGTGTTTACGTAAAACTGTTGTTTAAACTGTTTCAGAAAATAATTGTAAAGTTAAAACGACCATTATAAAATCGAAATTGGTTACAATTTTGGAGTGAACCTTATATCTATAGGTTTTTATATTTACTAGTAAAAACAAATTATTTAAGTTTCAAAAAATAAAAATAAAATTAATTAAACTTTAGTAAAAGAAAACACGTTTTAAAACTACAATAACATTTTTTAATTATAAATTTAAAACAAAAAAAAAAAAAAAAATAGCTTTAAAATTATACCTTTTATTTGTTTGATTATTAGAGTTTTAACTGTAAAATTATTTTATGAACCCGATTTAACAGTTTTGCGTAAATATGATGTTTTTAAAACAAATATTGTTATTATGCAACAATAAAAAATGGTCCTGACAAAGGATTATTAGATTCTCAGTGTGAAGCAACAAATATATTGATGTTAAAATTAAATATTTTTTTATGTTTCCATATATTTTTTGAGTAGAAGGGGTAAAGTGGAAATTTTGGAGTAAAGAGGTTTCTATGATTGAAATTTAGTTCTAAATGGTACTTTAGAGGTCATTTTTTGATTTTCAATTAGTTTCCTTAAGCGTAAATAATTAATACTACCATTTATAACTGAAATAAAATTTATATGTTACTTCTGCCGTGGTTATTTTTGCATTTTTTTTTTTCAATTATTCAACTGAAGTTCCACTCAAAATCGTTTTATTGAATTCAATGATTTATCATTGCTTTCAAATTTTATACATCCACCAAGAATATTCAGTCTGATTATCGAAGTTAATCCCTACTGAAATCTATTGAGCCAAGTGCAATTTTTTAAATATTTTATTTTTAATGCAGCTATACCTATTTATCTTTGCTTTCAAATTAAAAATAATAATAATATGCTATTTTATTGGAAATCCGAAGGAACGGTGGACAAACTTCCGCCATCGGTGAATGAACAACTAATGTAAAATTACTTTTAAGATATATTTTAATGTTTTTAAATTGTTGCATTTTTATATTTCTTAAAATTTCTTAAAAATTACCTTTACAGAACCCTTTAAAAATGGAGCATTTATAGTATCCTCTTAATCATAGTTTTTGTAATTCTAACATGCCCAAAATGCGTACATGTTGATACATGCATAAACCATAATATGCCTATTATAAATACCTATATTCCCAACTCTCAAATAGTCCAAATCACTAAATTGTAAACAATTTTAAAAAATCGTATTTATTATACCAACTTTAAAAAGTTTATTAAAATATTGTAATTCTATAATTCTAATACGATTAAAATACAATATATTATATTATTGTACATACCTGCCGTTTATTAAATTTACATGTGCATTATACATCATATATTATATTGAAAACAGACTATTACGTTTCGATTGTTTCTTTAATGGACATAGAAACCCTTTACTACATCAATTATACGCCTATTATGCTAATACAAAGAAATCAGAATTAATATTTATTTGTTTTATAATAAAGTTTCGAATTTAAAGAAAATATCCTTTAATTATTTGAAACGTTCAGTATAAATTATGCAATAATGTTTTAAATCATATTATTGTCCTTTTCAACTAAGATTAACCTATTATCATATAATACGGGTTTATTGTTTATATTTTACTGTTATTTTTGTTTTTATAAAACTTTCTTTTAATATTTTCATAATTTAGTGGAACTAAACGACTACTAAAAAACCATCATGTATAACATAATGTACTTGTAATACTTATCTATCTTTAATCAAACGAACTCGTACTATAGACATGTATACCTTTTATCTGCAGTATACACCAAGCATAATTTATTATATAAATTATAAGTATTGCATGAGTATGATATGGGCTGTGTACTCAGCCACCACATTTAGTATTTAGATAAACAAATTATGCAAAAGAAAGAAACCATCGGGGAATGGGTTGAGGTTTTTAAAAGTTCTTATATTGAAGTTAGGTATGACGTGAAATTCAGATGAAGTCGCGGTTTAATTTGAAACTTTTGCTAACGAACGGCTGCACACTAAGATATCTGAACTACATTATACCTACCAAGTGATTTTTTTTTTACATTTTATTAGTGTACAAGGAATATATATATATATGAACAATTTGATTAATATACAAAACCGAGAAAACTTTATATGTATATATGTAGTATTTACTCGATAAAAATTTCAAAAACAAGCTGCATACTCCAAAGTTTCAGTTGGGAATACGATCATTAAATTAATGCATCACAACAAACATTGCAGTTTAAATATTAATTCAACATCAACAATTTTTCAATACTGTTATTGTAAAAATGTTCACTGCAATGTGTATAGAGGTACCTCTATAGATTATATTATATTGTGCTTTACGACTTGTTAAAAGTTAACATACATCAGTATACGCGCATCAATTCATTTTTTTTTAATATATCGTACCATTTTATGGGCGTTTGACGAAAATATAATGCAGTATAACAATACAAGAATATCAAATTATTTTCGAAAAATTATATTTTACACTTCGGAGCTCTGCGCTCATTATTATATGGACTGTTTAGACTAGGTACGTGTGATATAATATTTTCTCATCAATCTACTGCTGTTGTAGGAAAAGCGATTACAAGTTGCAAGATATATGCATGTAACATGTATGCACACGGCCTATTTGGTATATTATGCGTATATTATGAGTGTTTTATAAGTATATTTTATGTATATAATATGTTGCACGCGTATATAGGGGTACCTGTTTGCAGCGCTCGAAATTCACATTGATTGACGCGCGTTTGTAATATTATATTTGTTATACGCGCGTTTATCCATCAGTTTCCGTCGTTCTTTCACGTGCATCTGCGAGTTTTTGCGCCGTTATATTATTATATTATTATACACGCGTGGGTATGTGTCTTTTTTTTTTTTTCATATTTTATCTTTGGTTCGTGTAAAACTTAAGGGTTTTTGATCGAACACGTTATATATATATATATATGCGTGTTTCCGTCGCTGGTTGTTTTTGACAGACACTCATACACACATATATATATACTTTTTACAGTTGCCCTCTCCTCCCTCGCACCAAAAACCGTTTTTTGAATGATTGATAACAAACGATCGCGTACAAACTCTTTTGAAAACACGAGCAGAGCGCTGCAGCACCTTCCCCGAGGACCGCGTGTGGGTGCCGGTGATGAGAGGGCGCGAGCTTTTAATTATTATTATAGACTCTTTCTCTCACTTTCAACGGTACACACACACACACACACACACACACACACATATATATATATATATACGTATATAATATATTGTACGCGAAAATACAATATAATAATAACGTATACAAAAATCTTTCACTTATTCGAAAACCTGTCAGGGCGAAACTTTTCCGATGTTCTTGCAGCTACTCGTACAACTATATTATTATATACGTATATATACCGTCGTTCGTGCTGTTCGGAACACACCATCCTCGCCCTGCCACATTGCAGACTTCCATTCTCGTCGGTCGATCCAATTACTACAAGTATACATCTACACCCACGCATATCCGTCTTACCGTTTACCATAAAAGTTCGACTTGTATTCATATATTATTATACCCTGCACTGACTACTTGTTGGCTGACGAGTGAGGCAGTTTATTACCTGCACATTAGCTATATATCGCAAAAAAAAGTTTTGATAAACACACCGGATTATTATACCGTTTTGCGTCCTTTTTGTATATTATATTATTTTATGAAATTATTTGCGTAAATTATCCCGGCTAATATGTTCCGATTTCGTTACCTACCTATTATGTGCTCAGATGAGACAAAAAGAGTGCCAGAATTCGTCCAAATTATCGTTTTACATACAATTTGTCTCATAAATATGCGGCGACACAAAGTCAGTACCTATACAGAATGTGTGCCTGGTAAAAACTGGACAGAAAAAAAATATAATATTATGTTTGTATGTAATTACCTACGTTTTTCAAATATATAGGTATTCCACAAAACGTAATGTAAAAATTAAAATTGATATACATTTTTTCAGTTGTTATTAAAAAGTTTTAATACCTATTTCAATAAATTCATCAGCAGTTTTAAAATAAAAAATATAGTGTAACATGACATAAACGAATTTTTGTCCCTTTGACATTTTTCACAGCGGATCTTCCTTTGGGTCATGGCTGAATTTAAATGCTTAACTTGGATATATATATAGTCAATAATATTATATTGGTACATAATTTTATTTTCTAAAGTTATAAAATATGTATTATTTTCTCAAGTCAAAGGAACATAATATAAAGCAGGATAACATATAGGAACATTTTTAAATATTTATATGTAGGTTTAATATTTATATATATATATACTGTATTTACTATCCTATACTCTACATATAATATATACCTATATATATGTTATATTATTTATGTAAAAAAATTGTATGGTAAGACGATTTTTTTAAATTCGCATACATTCTTTGGTAATAAATATTGTAATAATATTCATATCTGCTATATGTCTATCTATATCTATCACTTTAGGTACCTTTTATAATATACGAATTCGTGAAAAATATCAATTGAAGTGCATATAAGCATACTACATTATATACTACGTTCTTCGGTTAGTTAATTTTAAATTCCGACCAAGTTCATCACAATCATAGTTTATATTTAATTTAATATTGAAAATATTACATATAATTCAATTAATTTATTAATTTATTAAATTTAATTAAAATTAATTTTTAATTTTTGTTCTTACATTTATATATATTTTTACAATCCCAATTTTATTTTTCAATAAATTTTAGTCTATATTTTACTTTCAACATCATAACCTTTCTGTAATATAATTTACATTCGTGAACAAACGTACATCTTAATGATAAACATGCATTGTGTTTCATATCTGCCAGGCGTCCCGAGACGGCTCATTGTTTTTCCTAGTTGTCGGTAATGAAGACGACAAACCTAGTTTATCATTTACTATAAAAATATAATCATTAAAAATCATTTTGCATATATTATATATAATCATAATAATAAGAAATGATAAAACACACATTTTACCATTGTACACACGTTTTATTATTAAGGTACTCAATTACTCGTTGAAAAAAAGCTCCAAGGTGTCTATCTCCATGTCATCCCTTTATAATTTAGCCACTGTTGGCTACGGTTGTAGATTATATATATATATTATAGTCTTCGAACACAATAACATTTCATATTTACTACAATTTTAATGGGTAGGGACTATAAAAAAAAAAAAAATTTTTAAAAATTGGGTGTACACACTGTACATATTATAATATGATAATTTAATTTTTTCACAGACCGATTAAACGTCAACCACAAAAATAATGTTTATTGATCTGTGCGCATTATTTTTAAACACGGCGTCGTCGTCATTATACTAATATAATTGCCAAGAGATTCGCGTTTTTTTAGAGACTTACAATATTTCACACATAATATCACACGTGTATAATTTTGGCAATCGCTTCACTTTTTGTCGGTCTGAATACGTCTTTTATAATAACGAATACGCGATCTTTAACCGGATTCACACTAATGACATGCATTATGCGCGACACCACACATTAAAAACGTTAGATTTAAGTCAACATTTCATAATTGTATAATATAATAATATACCGCGTTTTAAGCTACACGTAATATCATAAAGTATCTATCAATAGAATATTCGTATAAAATTAACATCACTCAGGGTTAAATACCATTCTTTTGCGTCGCATGAACGTTAGAAAAATACATCTCATAAAAACAGAAGATGAAAAAAATACATATAGTTATAGTTATTTATTACAATGTACGTTATTCGAATGGAAATTATATATATACACACATATTTAGGTACGTACGTACTGTGCGCCATATTGATGGTCGCGACGAAAGACATTTTATTTATTTATTTATTTATTTTTTTTTTATTAATATCCGCATTGTATGCGTGTACTCGTATACCGTGTACCTATATATAGCCTAAAACATGATAATTGGGCTTTTGTAAATTTTACGTAAAATAGAAAAAAGTTTAAATGAAATTACCTTCAGAACTCACTTGCACGCAATACAAACCGTATAAACTGGTCTTCCGATTTCTTTCGTGGCCGTTCGCGTTCATTTAAATGTTTATCTATTCATTTTAACCTATACTTTTTCAAATATCACATATTATATATAGACAATATATATATATATATATATATATTTTTTTTTTTTTTTGGTATCAAATGCTCCCATAACTTCTTGTGATATTTGTCCGCATATTACAATATCATAAAATATTATAGTTATAAATTATTGTCTAGAAATATATTCATTTTGCCGCAGGGTATATTGGCGAAAATCGCAAAACCAAATGTAATTTCGGTATTTAATAAATATGCACGAAACACGTTTTTATATGAATACAATTCATTCATTTAATACACACAATATACATATATGATATATCTATAAAATATTATAACATGATGATTCTAATATCTCGATATGTCTGAGTCTGTTGTGTATATTTTAAATATTATTACTTAATAAACACTAAATATTATTATGCATATTATACGCATTAGTATAATTATATACCTATATTTATACATGGTAATATGGTATATATGAAATATGAATACATAACATACATAACTATATATATTATATAGGTACAATTATAGTTATAGTCCAAAACATGGCCGTCCCTAGGGGACGTCGATACACTCCTCCCCTATCTCAGGAAATAAGTCTGCATTTAGCCAGTAAATTTTTAGGTAAATTAGTGAAAAAGTCAATGAATTTTTGTTTTTGCTTATTTGGAATAATTTAGTGATTCAATCGCTTAATTTTATGTTTGTTGCAAAATTAAATTTTCTTTTTTTGTTTTTACATTTTTCTCCTTCCCTCTAAATATTTCTACGGAATAGCCCTATTCGTATAGACATTTAATAAGTCATTGAATATCAAATTGTACCCAGAAGCCAGAGCTAGGCACGATTTCGAATCAATATCGATTTTGATTATAAAAAATTTTCTAACTTAATCTAACCTAAACTATTAGATTTATATTATCTATTAATTAATTAAAATGTATAAATATTATTTATTATATTTACGTTTTGGAATAATAATTAAATTTAAAAATTATTACGATTTTTTCTTAATTTCACATTTGCATTTATATATTATTCTGTATTGTTGATTACATTAGACATTAGGTCTAATAAATCAATTATATTCAATTATAATTTTGTTTAGTTGTCAGTTTTGTCCAATTTTAATTTAGTCCAATATCAACGAAGTTCAGTCCAATATTAGCTTTTATCCAATTAATTTTATCTAAATATTTTAAGTCCATTATTTTTAATGTTCATTTATACATATTACATTATACATTATAAGAATAAATCCAATCATTTTAATTCTAATAATATGTAAATACTTTGTTATTTAAAATTTATAAATTATAAATTATAATTTTTTTTGTCTACAAAACACACCGTAGGTAAGTTAAATTATTCTGAATTTTCTTCATTATCTTTAAATCTCTTAATTGGTAAAATACAGATATAATATATTGATTACAATATTTTCTTTAAAATGCTTATAGAATGCAGATCAACCCATCTTTAAGATTCTTCTTCTATAAAAATGAAGACCTATTTTCATTTGAGTTATAATTTTTTGCAGTTTATTCTAGAATAAACAGTTTCTGTAAGTATGTAGTGTATATTATTTATTATAATATTGTAATAATAAAAAGTCGGTCAGTAGGGGATTGAAGAACTTCGTTTATTGGATAGGATATTGATGGTATATAGACATATTGAATTAAGCAATTATTATTATTATTATTTCTTTCTATAAAGAATTCTGAGCAAAACTTGGTGGTAATATACGATTAATTTTCGTTTTATAACATATTACCGTTGTTTTCAGTAGTTATCCTTATCAATTAAAAAAATTTTAGAGAAATTTTTAAAATTTTAAAGAAATTTTAAAATAAACATTTTTAGAACACCAACTATATAAATTTACCAACAGATTGAATTTTAGCCAAAAATTATTTTAGACTTCTTCTACCTAGAAAAGAGTATACTACAGGTATGAAAAAAATAAATAAAATTTTTTATGAAAATGATTAAAATACAGTAAAATTGTTTGATATTTTAACGATGTAAATAAAGTGCTATATTATAATAATTAATTGGTGTATATTTAAAGTTTCTGGCATTATAGTCTTCCAATTTATAAATATGTTTGGTAATTTTCAATAGTTTTCCGTTATATTATACAGAAATAACAACTGGGAAAATCGAAAATGACCTCTTTAAATAACCAATTAGAATAAATTTCATCAGAAAGCTTCTTAAGTAAAAACTCGTCTTCAGGAAATTCCTATTTCTTCGTTTGCCAAAAAATTTGTACAAAAAAAACTAAAAAATCACCCAGTAACTATAATATACACATAAGTTACATGTTTAATTATTATTTCCCAATGTTTCATTAAGATCAGTAGTTTTCCTTTATTCGTAAGAAAACCACTCAAAAATATCAAATTATAAAACATCTAAAATAATTTAACAATAAAGCACTAACTAGAATAAATGTATAACAGAATTTTTTTTTTTTTTACCCGACAACACCTACTCGACTTCTATTCTACCGAAAAAGTGTACAAAAAAATAATGATAAATAAATATAAAAAATTAAAAAATTAAAGAACTCGTCATAGTTTAACCCATACATTTCTCACTATGCTCAGGATCTAAAATACCTATAAATTGGATAGGTCTATAATTTAAATTGAACCAAAATGCACTTTGAATATAAATTAGCTTGATAAAAATATCGGATCTAATTAGGTTTAGTTGAAACATGTGGCATTACTATCCTGAATCCCACACTGTGTTTAATTAATAATGATGTATAATATCATAGACCTCAAACAATGATATTATATACGTTCGCATATTTGTGGTTTTGGTCTAATAGGTACTTATTAAAAATTGACGTTTTATAATATTGTATTTGTAGTGTTGTGTAGAAAGTCTATTTATTATTTATCTATAAATTAAAATGCAGATTTCGTAGAGGGTGGGCTTGTGTGCAGTGGTGGTTTCATGGGGTGGTCCAATAATATATTTGAATTTTGACCCCCTCCCCTCTACAGAAAAAAAAAATCTAAAATCCGTCACTGGATGGGTGAATTATTTATTTTTTTTTTTGTTAGTTGAACCGGTTGACAAAATATACTTTAGAACCATTCTTTATGTGGCAAACCTATATATTTTAACTCTACAAAAAATAAAATGTACCATTTTTATTATTAGAGGGGGTCTAAAATATATTTTATAATTTTAGTACATATAGATAATTTATGTTTTTGTCTATCATATAGCGATTTATAGTTTCTGGAAACAGATTTGAATTTATCAATAAATTATTTTTTAATAGAATTTTTTACATTTTTCAATTTTTATATCCAATATTTTGATATTTAGTGAACAAAAATTAATAGGTATAACTGATTTAAGTAATAAATATTAAAAAATAGAATGTCGATGAAAAATAGGTATAGTTTTGTTTTTCAACCAGTTTTCATAATACTTACGGACAACTCAATCAACGATGTACAGCAATTGGGTTTTTTTCGTCTTCGTATAAAACGCGTCACATATAGAACCGCCTTAAAAATGTTATTATATTTGACACCATACAATTATGATTACTTATTTTTGGCAAGTTCAAAAGTTAATGATTTAAAAAAAACTTTGTTTATATAATATCATCATTGACGATGCTTTTTATAGATGTATCTATATGTTTTTCGGCATACCTACATATAGTATACCTATATATCCATTGTTTCGCCTATAATCCACACGATTGTATATTATCGACATGTTGTACTATTGCATTTAAACCACAATCTACGTGGATAAGTATATATTTTTTAAAAGCGACCTAACCGATCGGTTGTGATTACAAAAATATTGATATTTATGTTGAAAGCCAATAGTTTACGGAAACAATTTATCAATTTCGAAAGTGGTCTGGACCCAATGGACCCCTCCCTCCCCCCACTAAGATACGGCCTTGCCTATCCGTTATATTTTTCATTGTAACTGTTTGTGTGCTATGTCTTGCGGTTTTTTCTTATCTACAAACATAGTGAATTTCGTTTTTAAATTACTTTCGAATAATACGGAACATCACCATCGTCCATTGATATAGGGTCAGTTCATGGAATTTTAATCCTCAGTACGTACAAAAAAAAATAAAAAAAATACATACATACAATTCGTACTTCTCACATTGTAATTGGCGTCTATTATATTCTCCCGTGCAACAATCATTCGTTTCGTAACCGACCTTTTTACCCTGTTCGCTTACACAGCCTATTGAGCGCACGGGAACGGGCCGGTTGAAAATAAATCGACAAGATCGTAATAATATTCGTCACGATATATTGTCCGTAAACGGGACGTATCGCCACAAAACACTGTACGGTCGGCGATAAGACAAACCAGCCCGAAATGTTTGGCATTTGTTTGAATGGGAAAAAAAAAATAACAAGACAACAACAATAAACGTACAAATTTACGGCGTCCGACTCGCACCGCGTGCGGTATATTATAGCTGGTACATCGTATATACGTATATTATAATCCGGTAGAAAAAATAAATAAAATTTCCAGTGGAATCGGTAGCGTAGTGTGGGCTACCCGAGTCGTCATCGTCGTCATATATTCGAATTCGACATATTTTTTTTCTCCCCACGGGACCGCATAAATCTTATATAAACGAAATTGATTTATGCCGTATTATACCGTAGGTATAATATCCCCGCCGAACACGCATGTTGGGTGGGCGATGGTTATTTTTTTTTTATTTTTTTTTTTTTTATTTCAAAGATACTATTTTTATTATTATTTTTTTATTCCGTCGTTCGCCTCTCTTTCCAAACAGTGATTATCGCACCTGGCCGCATGCTGGGCGGAATATTCCGAAAACCACAATTTCTCGATATCGTTCAATCTGGAAGAATAAAAAAATATATATATATGTAAAAATAAAAAACGAATATGAATACTTATAAGTTATATTATGTACGTATATCCTATATCCATATATATATATATATATATATATACGTATAAAGACAATACGGCGGCGGCGGTGGACGTATACAGTCATATTTTAATATGTGTGCGCGAGCGCGCGCGCGCCCGTTCGGACACGCCGGGTCGATAAATAACTCACCGAGAACTTTTTACCGGGTCCCGATTATAATTTATTCGACGTAGTCTGCGCTGGAAAAGAAAAATATAAGTAAAAAAATGAATATAATAAAAAAAAAAAAAAAAAAATGAAAAAAAAAAATAATAAAAATTGTTGTTTTTGTTGTCGGACACGTCGAATGTACTCCACCGCGCATGTCTCTGCTTTGATGCATTGCCCAGTTATCGGGTACGTATTATACATACATGTATATATATATATATATGTATAATATATAAAATACGTATACATAAACGAGAGGCACACACCGGTTGATAAGTAGCTGCTATTGGATTTCCATTCGATTACGATATTAATTTCTCGTCTGTGCGATGTGTATAATATGCGAGCCCACTTGTTGAATATATACGAGTCGCATGTGTGTATATATACGAGTATATACGTAATAATTGGTCGATTATTGCTCACCGATTAGTGCGAATATGTTATATACATTATACATTATACATATCTATACTTATACTCGGCCAATCGAGTTTTTTTTTTTTTTTTTTTCGAGATTTAAATGTATATTATAATATATTAGTGAATGTGTAATACGAGAGGTTTATACATCGTTTTATTAAAAAGACACACGTAGACGAATCGATTCGTTTAGGTATTACTGCAGCCGCAGTGGTTATAATATAATATGTATAGTTTGGAATATATATATATATATATATGTGTGTGTGTGTATGTGTATTCCGCTCAATCGGTTCGACGTTATTGTATACATGTGTTTAAACAAGCCGGCGTACAAGACCGATTTACATATTATCGTCGATTTTAAATCGTCCCCGATTCTTTTTATCGAAAATAACATTGTTTTGTGTACATTGTCGTGCATCTTGATCGAGTGCGATTTGCATAATATATTTTAATACATATCCATATGAACCAAAATAGTGCACCGCAAACAATAGAACAAAGTAAACTCGTTTTTGTAATTAATTTGTTTGTTTATAATTAAAAATAAATGTTTTCGGCGTAATATATACCGTATTATAAGGTGCCATTGATTAATTATTTACAAAATTTATTGTACCTAGTTAAATTGTTTATAGGTATACTTCCTTCGCATTATATGGCCACAAAATGATCGTACACTGCTCGCCTGTAAACTCGTAAAAAAGCTATAATAATTAATAATTATCCATGTTTAATGAAAAATCGCAATATTAACTAAATACCAAAAAAAAAAAAAAAAAAAAACATCGATTTGTGTAATACGTTTGAGCGAAATAGCCAGTTTAAAGTCGCATACAAATCGTAATATGTTTAGATGAGTATTAACAACGTTTCTATTGTATAAACAAACCTATTATATAACTAACTATTTATATTTATTTTATATAGGTACCTATTCATTTTAACCTATTTATATTATTTGAAATATTAAATTTTTCAACAGTTTTTAATTAATGATGATTTGAATAAAAATTCATTTTTAATCATACATCTATAGTATTCACCAACAGCTAGTCCAAGTCTGTTAAAATTATAAGAAAAAATTACGGTCGTCCAAACGCACTGCTATAACGCTTCTGAAACACTTGCCCATTTTTCACAAACTCACCCAAACGCAAAAATCCCAGAAAGTACATTGTATATATATATACATATATTAAGGTAACTACTATACTTACTGTGAGTATTTTCGTTTATTCATTCGTATTAAGTACCTATAAAATACCATCTAAAATACTTGCAAATACTTAACACTTTTGAACATATTATGCCTGTTTAAAAATAATAAATGAGATGTTTCTAGAGTTAAATTTTAAATATTATGAGAGCTGAATTGATTAAATATTTAAAAACAAAAAATGTGCATATTATTTTCATTGTATCAACTACCAGATGTCATATAATATTTTATACAGTTCATATTCTAGAACAATTTTAACGCTGTCAAAGTATATGCCACTCATTAAATCCCCACCTTGCGGTATTTATGCCGATATTGTGCATTTATAATCCACATTTAACACATATTGTAATATTAATAATATAAAATATACTCTTATACAATTTCAAACGAATATGATATTGGCTTAAGTGGTCGTAGGCATAAAAACATTATACGACTGTATGTCGGCGAGTGGTCCATTTTTTTTTTTTTTTTACCGAGAGAACAAAACCTCTCCAGGGGTATCCATACTGCTACCGGTTTGAACATTGGTCCACTGCACGTTAAAAGACACGTGGTCGTGGACCCTGTTGAATTTTTATGTAATATGCGGCTTATACCAGGGGGGGAAAAACACGAACGTTTACATTTTCAATCCACTCGAGAATTACCCTCAATATGCATATACCTATACATACAGACTATATACCTATACGAAGAGTATATTATTATTATATATATATATATATATATATGTAACACTCGATTAAGAGGTTTACACTTGGAATTACGACCCTTGGCGAATAATATATAAGCTAGCTGATTTAACCACACACTGGTGTGATATATATATATATAAACCGGATATAACGTAATTGAAGAGCGAAACCCAATTCATATTGATGAAAGTTTACGACGCACATCCATTTTTACGAATATTATACGACCATAGACGTGCAGAATTGTACCTACTATTATTTTAATTTTTAAATACTTAAAAATCGCATCGTTCAATTTTAGTAAAACTTGAACGTCATTACGTCAACGTATAGCCGTATAGTATCAACAGTTAACACCAATAAGTGTTGATTGTTCTTAAAAACTTATTCATTCGATAAACCGTTGTCAAAATGTATTGATCTAGACCTGCAGATGACCACGCATACACGTAATATTGTTAACGCGACCGCTTAGCAGCAGCTGGCACCGACGATCACCGTCGACAATCGTGATTCCTTGCTCACTGGCTATCGCCCGTCCCACGACTATAATAGACATCCGCGGCACCGACGAACCGGCACAACAGGAGCATTTACGTTTTCTTTTTTCCAAATATCATCTTTTCTTTTCTAACTCTAAAATATCGATTTTTTTGTTTCGATAAACATTGATTTATTTTTACTTTCTGAGTTTTTATGATTGATTACGGAACCGGACGTCCACCCGGCCTGCCGAAATCGTTTATGTGATTACTATTTTCACAAGTTGACTGTATTTCTATCTAATTCGACTAACATTCCATACAGGCCTCGAGTATCGAATATCTGACGAAAATAAATGTATGTACTCGGCAATTCGATGTGGCTTGGTGACCGGAGCTGATTGCATCATAGACTGGATTTAGTACAATACGTATTATTATTATTATCGTAAACATAATAGCTGGCAAAGTGCATTATAATGTAATATGGAAAATTAATTTTCATTAAAAAACGGCCGGTGGATGACGGTTTTGGCCTCCGTATCAATTGATATCATTATAATATAATAGCTATATGCACTGTAGTATATATACGTGTATGCGATGGAGACGGTGGTTTGGTATTAAGACGTGTCTTATTATTATTTTTTTTCGTGTCAAAAACGACATTGTGTCACCACCGCTGCTGCAGCAGCGTTTTGAGGGGGAGACGACGGATGACGTATTATAATGATATCCGTCCGCGCGTTATATAATATTTACAAAGCGTAATAAATAGCCGTGTAATTATTATAAAAGGCGATGTCCCGCCAACGTCGACTTTTGTGGGGGGGGGGGGGTAGGACAAGGGAGTGTCGTCGGTCCGCGGGGACACTGATGCAAATTAATGATGCCCAGGGATTTCGTGGTGTAACCGGACCCGTTTTGTTCGACGAGGCTTTTCGACGATGTAAATAGTGTCTGAGAAGAAACGACGTTTTCCGTCCACATAATAACAATATATATACATAAGACGCGATCCAGCCGCGTGAAATATATTATATTAGGCACGTATATTATTATTATTATGTGTGCGCTCGTCGACGGCAAAGGTATAAATCGTCCCCGGCCATTGTACCGGAGAGTATTCAATATTATGAAGACGTCGTCGCATGACGTGCTTTCGACAGGTATCCAACACGCATAATACAATAATTATAATGGTATTTCTAAACGTGTACAGTCATATATATATATATGCATGCATGTGTGTATAAGGAAACTATATACGGAGTCAGAGCTCTGGGCAGGGTGTTCAAAACCTCTGAATGTCGTCGAAAGAACCGGAGAACATCGCAGGGGAATGTCCCGTTTAGCGCGTTCGATTCCGACGCTGTTTTCTCACAATCGGTTCGCACCATAGAGTACCTATATTATATAGAGATGCCCTTACGTATACTCGTATGCCGAGCATAGAACATCATAGAAATGTCACTCAAGGTGATAACAGTTTGTTTACAAAAAACCGAGGACCGGCCATGAAGTTAGTAACGTTAATTCGCTATATATTATATATATGCATTGATTAATGCATCTTCAAATCACTGATTACAGCGATTACAGTACAATTTATGTTATCAATATTTGCCAACAACTGTTATTTTGACACCCAAGGTCACCCATTTACTTTACACAGAACATATGCAGTGACATAGCCCTGATGCCGAGCAATATGAAGTAGGTAATCAAAACAGCGAATTACAGTGTGACCTTATATGAGGGAGTGAAATACCGTATTCGCCCAGTTTGAAGTTGGACTGATTTTTATCAATTATTATCCATTTGTTTGTCAAATTCATATAACAAATTTAGGATAGTTTCTTTATTTTGCTTACACGTTACAATTGAATACAATTTAACAACTTACCGAAGATATTTTAAACGTTACACAGTAGGTAAATAGACAAATAATAATTCAAAACTCGAAATGCGACAAACACACGGCATACGAAAATCTAGAGTGAATGAAAACAGTACTCGGCGAGCACGTGCATTTTCACGGCTGTGAGTGGATCCTGATAACAAATAATCAAGGTAGGAAATACAATAGAATATTTTTATCGAGGTTTTTCTTTTACTCATGGTCATATTGTAGTTGGCTGTTTTCCTTACTTCATATTTTTATGTCTGTAGATTCCTTTACACTCTATATCTTGTCGTCCATAAATTCATTGGGTTTTTTTTTTATCAAGTGATCTTTGTAGAATGGTATCTATAGATTTATAGTGAATGTAACCGCGTAACCTTTCATACCTACTATCATATCAGTGTGGTATGTTGATAATGATAATAGTTGGCGAAAAAATAAAAACGCATGTTGTAGGCAAGACAAAATCTAGATACCTGAACAAATGAAGTCATTTTTTTAATTTTTTTATATATTACATAATAATATTATAATATACCTATTACATATAGACTCGAGTAGCCGACATAGAAAAAGTAAATAGTCGAGTATAGAATTTAAGGTGGAGGAGCAATGGGAATGATAATATTAATACACTCGGACCACAGAATGTTTTCTGTACTTGGACCACGATTCAGTTAGAAAAAAAAATTTCAACTCTACGGTAACATTTAGTAACTCTGACGAGTATAAATGTAATCAACGTGATCAGCCAATCAGATTACTGGATTTTTAACACGTCTTAAATTATGGACAACACGAAGTAGTGTAAAGGCACCTTATGGCCACTCCCTGGTTTGTACACAGAACCGCGGTAATGGTATTGTAATAATATCGTCGTCGAGTACATATTATTATTGTAATATACGACCGTATAAGTAGTGTGCTGGAAAACACCGATTCAAATACCATTTCAAACCACTTTTCGGTCCATACACGCGTTCGTATACACTATATACAGGAGTCACATACTATATACCTGTAAGTGCGGTGTAAATAAAAGGAATTTCGCCTTTTCAAAAGTGACTGGTAATTATAATGTACTCAGTAGTACTCGAATTTTATAGCCCTGCAGTGTTGATTCGACACAACAAAACGAAATTTTTGGCCGAATGCGTATGCATATAACTATATTAGTGTACTGTGTGTGTACGTTGACTCAACGGCAAAACAATAATCAAAACAGCCCCTTGTCGAGTGACGTTTTTATTCCGATTCGTTCGATCGAAAATAACCAGCGGAAACGAATATATAGTATTAACTTATAACTTAGCTATACACTTAGCCGTGTATGGGTTAGTGTTCCGGTTCGTATTTTCGATATTTTATTAAAATATAAGGGTATTGTTTTTGTGAGAGTATTATAAACGAATAACGATTAGACATGTGGTATTTTCCCACAAATATTTCGAGTAAAACTTTTGAAAATGTATATGTATATAGGTACTTGTAAAGACAATATATGTAAATAACTTAAATTTTATGCAAAAAAATGTTAACCGCCGATTGAGTAGGTATTGAACATATTTAATTTTGTTTTGAAATTTATATTAAACATGTTTTATATCAAGATAATATTTTAATAATAAACCAATACAAGAAACATAATATTTGAAGACAATTACAAGTCATTTTGCATCATTTTATTTCAGTTGTTTAACTTTGTATCTTTAATCTTACTAATAAAATAGTATAGATAAAATATCTACCTCTTGCACACATTTTCTTCACTCCTCCTCTGCATGGTATACACAGCTTTTGGAATATTAATATTTTTTATTTTAAAGTATTAATAAATCATTGGGCTTAGAAAACGAATGTGAGTAGGAACTCCAGTTATTATAGAAAGTATAAACTATGAGAGTACATTAAACAATTTTTGAATCCCAAACATATTATTTTATTATATAAAATAAATTATGTGATATATTTTTTTATATATTACCAACGCCTATAAAATTCGATAAAGTAGAGGATGGGCCAACATTTCATTGGGGATTATTATAATTTATCATTTTATTAAAAATGGATACACTAGTAAATTAAAGAGTTATTTTAAACTTTTGGATCACTATTTTTACCCCAAGGTTGAAATATTATTTATACTATATTATACTTCGTTATAAATCGAATAATATAAACGTTCCTTTAAACAGGATACAGGATATCCTATATATTTAATTATTTTATTTATCGAATCGTTTGTTCATATTCTATATAATGTGTACTTTTAAATCACTATTTTGTATTGGTCAATAGTTGTATAGGCATTATACCTATACATTACCTAATATACAAATTATCCACCGAAGATTTATACAAATCATCGAATCATAAATTAGGTAACGTAATAATATATTTATAAAGCACATTACCCATTGTATAATGATGAGAATTTCATATTCAAACGTATAAAGTACATTCTTCTTTTATTATTTTTTTGCGTAGGATTGTGCGATTTTCATGTGAAAAAAAATCACATAGCTGTACGGCAGAACTGGTTAAGAATTTGCCGAGGAACCATTCGTAATTGTCAAAGCTACCAACGCAAACTGTTGCGAATTATTGTATTATTAACGAAAAAAATTCAAAACTAATGATTTTTCAAATGTGTTCGAAATGGGGAAAACCCGTAGTCATAACAAATTGCGACTGGTTGTTATTGCGACCTTTCGTCATCGTTTCGAATAATATAATAATGGTCCGTCTGCTATTAATCATTACTTACATAATATTATTATGTTGTACATGTGTGCGTCTTTTTTTAAATTCCGCTTCGATCAACCGGCCGCGATAATACGAGTCCACGAATGGAATGGAATTATTCGTTTTCGGGTCATCAATTTTAAATATCCGTTTGGCAAAATTTACCGCGAGCGAACAAATTGTTCGGCGGCGCACATGTGCGACACGCACGCGTGGGACTGTGCTAATGACCGACAACGTCAGTTACATATTATTGTGCGATTATAGACACTTGTCCCATTGTCTTCGGAGCAACAAGACAACCTAACCTATAAACTAACCTAACCTAACCACCTAAACGTGGTGACTATTATACCATACACGCATAATATATATTATTATTTTATAATACCATTAACGTATATGCGGTATATTCACCTGTTTCCGCGTGCCAAATTTATACCGAACGATCGTATATTAAACATGGGCTCATCGCATAATATACAACCGCATTATTGTGACCATGCACACGTCGATTAGGTGTTCGATAAACGTATAATATAATATATATATATGAAACACTATACGATATTTTTACCTATAGCTGTACAGGGTTATTTTTTAATTCCACGCGCACAGCACTATATTTACGCAACATTTATACACCTGCAGCGGCGATGCAGACGATCGTAATCGAGTTTAATTCTCGACGAGTGGGTAGGTATTACAAATTCACGAAGAATAGTCAATTTTCGGGGTTGACAGTTCCGTAACGGTATAAAACGTATTTTAAAAGGGTTGTTTTTAAAGGGTATAAAAAATAAATTCCACTGAATAAGAAATAAGATGTTGAACTTTGCGAGCGTTAATAAAAACCGTGTACTTAAAAATATATTTAGGTAGATACGGCTAATGTAAATTACGATTTTACACTGAAGGCCAAGTTGATTGATTAATTTCAAATGTACAATCACGTCCGACGACGTTTTTTTTTTTTTTTTTTTTTTTTTATTTTAATAAAAAAAAAATGAATAAATACCTCATATCAGACGACTGTAATCTTGGAAATTACCCATTGTATATATATATATATATATGTGTGTGTGTGTGTATACAGGCCACCGTTATTTTGACGACATCCGTGTCGATTTTTTCATGACCAATTACTATTACCAATTACCATTATTGTTTTTTCAGAACCCAATTGGGTCGAGTGCGTGAGAGCGATTATCAATTAATATCTCGTATATACACGGACCCCAAGTCGATGATGTCATCCTGTACACATAAATGATGTAACTCGCGCACGCAGGATGTTCGTTCATTAACAGGCGAATAGTTTGAAAATATAAATGGAGAAAAAAATGGTAAAATTGACTGTATATATATATATATAACAGCATCACCGCTACTACTATACAGTTATTAGTAATATTACTCTATACAGTTGTACATATAAATGTACAGACAATAATAATAGCCAATCGGCCAGGAAACCGATTATTGTCGCTCGCGCACGTTATCGCATGTGGGTAGTTTTTAACATACGGGAATTAGTGATAATGGCCACTTGTAAGTCATTGACTAAACGAACCGTAATGTATAAGTAGCTGTTTGGTGTATACGCGTATCACATTACCAATAGATATAGGCAATATAATAGATATATTATTATTATATTTTTTAGTTTTTTTTTTTTTTTTTTTTAGTTTTAGAATGTACGTAATTAACGCATTAGGGAGTTGGGGACGATATGCCCATCGGTCGGGGTTGCCGTGCGAATAAAATCAACTGCAAGAACCTCGGACGCTGCTGTCGCGGTACTGAATGTATAAAACTCGGGCATTTGTAATTCATTTGAAAAAGTGAAAAAAAAAAAAACACAATAATAATAATAATAATAATAAAACAAAAGTTAAGAGTTCATTCTTCAAACAAACATCTGTTGGCAAAACGAAATACAATTAAAGAGAGCGAAAGGGGTAAGAGAAAAAATAATATTTATGGCCACGAAAATCTTAACCCTTTGCCCGATGACGTCCTTCCACCGCGCTCTTGAGTTATATTTGGTTTCACTTTTTTTTCTTTTTTTTTACGCTCTTAATATTTTTTAATCAAAGTGCAAACTTGAAATATCGTCGTATTATTGTCTTTCTCCCGCCGAGTTTGATTCAGTTATGACTTTGTTGTTATTATTAATTTTTAATCTTTTTTTCCCCCGTCGTGCCCTTTAACTTTTTCTACCACATTCGCATACGGTGGCAGCGCGGCGGGTGGACGGGAAAAAAATCCCTCTATTTACTCGACTTTATGGTTTTAATAACTTCGAACCCTTTCGTAGAAGGCTTCTTTTTATTTCATATTTCATTTAGTTTTTTTTTTTTTTTCGAATAATCTCCCTAAGCAGATTTGACAGATCGTCGTTTAAATAACTATATATATATATATATATATATACATATACTTTTGATATTTCCGAATTCGCTAATGACTCGGCGTGCTTTTTGTTACAGAACTGGGTGTAATTTCAGTACAAAAAGTGAAATTTCCATCAGAAAGAACGATTTTTTTTCATCTTCATTCGTAAAATAACCATTCTGATTCCGACATTCCATTTATAATAATGAGAATGTGATGTGAGTATCGTACGATTTGCCGATCCCCCGTGTATAACCACTGCAGTAAATAGAGCATTGCATGCGAACACTGATTGCCAAATGACTTTTTTTTTAAATATAGGTATATAGAGAGAATTTTAATCACAAATCTTTTCCAGTTCGTAAATCCTCATATAGGTATTCACAATGATTTAATTAAACATAATACATTCTCACGTCGAGTACACGGTGCATTAAATGTAGGTATCAACGCCCACCGATTAGATTTTTGTATATTTTGGTTATCTTTTTACAACGGAAACAATATGTTCCAAAACAAACTTCCCGTATAACTAGGGATTAAGGATTCCGTATCTTTACAGTTTCTTTGTCGTGACTATACCTCCTCATATGTGTTTGCTCTAATTAAAAAAAAAAAAATTTAACTTGCAGTTTAATTCTAATTATTATAAACAATTCACCAATTTTTGAATGACTTTTTTATATTTCGAATAAATTTTCTCAATCACATAACAAGGAATAAGTATAACTGTTTAAAACATATAATCGTCTACATAAAATAGTTATAAATGTAAAAACGTTGAAATAGTTTCAAATTCTACTAGATTTTACAAAGTTTTCTCGAAACTAATTTTGAACACGTAACGATCGCACTGAAATGGTTTTAAAGTGCAAAATGAATACAATCAATCGAAACACGTTTTGACTAGGACGTATTATAGTAATATTATTTGACACTATAATATTTTAACGTGAAATTTGTTAAATGAATATGATTATATTATAATATTTAATTGGGTTACAAACAAAATTGTTTAAAATTAATCCGGGACGAATGGAGTGCGAAATTCGTCCAAATACACTAATTCTATTACTCTCTTATATAGTTATGCTTATACATTTTGATACACGTATAAATACAAGTGTACGTGTACAACTACATTGAAATACAGTTAGAATGGAAGATTTTCTAAAGAGAGCATAATACATGGTTTCCTACAAAAATGGAGACAATTACTGGTTTGAGTCATTGTATAATTATGATAATTTTATAAAATACTATTTAAAATAATATTATAGTTAAAAACACATTTTTTGACGGATTATTAAAATGGAAATTCCTGAATAAGTATATGTATATAATATATTATTAAAGATGGATCGAACAGTTCGAAGTTTATCAAAGAGTTCGAACTCGAACATTTTTCGAATGTGTTCGAGTTCACCACTAAACTGACCTAACGACCTTTTTTTCGTTCATATTTACGTTTTCAATAAAATAATTGGTCCTCAAATATTTCTTTGGGTGTGAGTTGGAAGTCCGGTTCGGGTTTGGGTTCGACATTAAAGACAAAGTTCGATCGATACGTGTTGGGGGGGGGGGGTTCGATCTGACGCCAAAATTTTGAGTTTGACCCAACTAATATATATATATATATAATATAATATAATACTTCGCCATCATACTTCCATGAGCTGTTCCATTCGAGGAAGTCTTCCACGGGCGGATAACCAGTTCGGGAAATATTCTAATAACAGCGATATAAATCGTATTATAATATTTCGTTTTCCGCGCACGCGAATTTCGTATTTGATGTATAGTTTTTATTTTTTATTTTTCCTTTCGCCTCCCGCGCGCACCGTTATTAAGTCCCGTCATCCCGCGGAGGCGTTAATTGGAGCGCGAAACCCTGCTCGCCGCGTCTTGTTGTTGTTTTTCCATTAATTTACCAGCCGATAATATAATAATAAAAAGGACCGGCGGTAGTTGCCGGCGAAGAATATATATATATAGTGGCGAGGCGGCAAACGAGGAAATCTTCTTTATTATGCGATCCGTCAAAATCGTGGCTTTAGTCCCGGTCAAACCGTTCATTTAAATTAAAACAAGCCTTTGTTTCAACGTCATACGGCCCATGATCCAATCTATCTTAATAATCCCCTTTGGCTCGTTTCG
Source organism: Pemphigus obesinymphae (assembly GCA_025469235.1). NCBI lineage: Eukaryota > Metazoa > Arthropoda > Insecta > Hemiptera > Aphididae > Pemphigus > Pemphigus obesinymphae. The sequence continues at coordinate 18,280 of JAIPRL010002876.1, read as the reverse complement.
GCCATTTTCCCCGACCACCCCAGGACGGTATTTTTTTCCTCACCGTATAATATTATGAAATACCTTTATAATAATAAATATATATATATATATATGCATATATTATACTCGCGTACACAGGTCACCACTGCCGTTTCTCGCCTTTTTCTATGTATATATGATGTTCGTTTGGCTTTTTTTTTTTTTTCACTTCGTATATAATATTATACGATCGCACATTATTCATACACTATAATATATTATTATAGTACTTCTGTGATACGACCACCGCCGTCGCCTATCGCTGCGGAGATATAATAATAAACCCGTAAATTGCGCTAAGTAACCTGCAGTTCGGAATCAAATTAGAACCCTGCAGGTATATATAATATTATGTACAATATATATTATATACCCGTAAATAATATATATATATATATGTATATATAATGTATATAGTGCCGTTCGAGTATCGCTGCAAGAAAGGAGACGTTGATTGATGCAGCAACGATGGCGGCGGCGGCGGCGGCAGGTCGGTTAATTAATTAATATAGAATCTCCTCTCCCTTGGACGAAAAAACCAGAACCCTTTTTTTTTTCTTTCTAAGGGTTGCCTTTTTAACCCTTTTTCACAGCTTTTCCGATAAGTTTTTTGTTAGTAGTTTTTCCCCGCGCCGCCGTCGACTTGTAAAACTTTTGACGTCCATCCGACCGGAAAAGGAGCGCGGTTTTGAAAAGATTCGCCGCCGTATCTGTGTCTCGGCCATCAGTCTAATTAAAATTAGAAGTAATTAGCCAATAATTCGGGTGCTCGAGAGATAAGGCATTGCCGGATGAGCATTATCAAAGACAATTTTCCCGATCTTTAGAAATCGTTTATATTAATATGCACGCATTTCACGTGTATATTCACATTTATTATCTGGCAGAGGATTTCATTCAAATAGATCCGTATCCTTCAGGTCGAAATTATTTTCGCTTCGATGATTTATGTATATTATTATAGCAGTTATCTCGACATTCAATTTTCTTTTTGAATATACGCTTCATATTATATATTTTTGCTCGGAAAATAACCGAGCTGATAAAATATCAGCTTTGACCGTTTCAAAATTAATCAAACCACCATATTTCAATTTTAATTATACATTCCTTTTTAGCTTTTCCGTAGCTCAGCTTTTGCCTCGTTTCACCCGCAAAATGTCAACTTTTTATTCATCGGTTTCTTTATCATATTGATTAGAAAATGTTCATCTTTCTTCTTATGGAAATACTTTAAACGTTTGCAGGCTTAATATTATAAATAAACGAGTAGTAGTATATAATACTCCCGTCATGATACGCATACAATTTTTTTGGTTTAATACTAAATTAATAGAAAGATCTAAAAGTTACCATTGTTCAATCTGCAAAACTCTTGTATATCTACTTCTTATGTTCGTTTTTTGAATCATTATTTTTTTTACTATTCACTAATTTTTAACACTCCGTCGTAATATGCCTCAATAATTTTTCACAAATATTCCACATATAAAAAAGCATTGTGACAATATTTTCAATAAGTAACAGTAGGTATATTCTGAATTCTCTGACGTTTTTAAAAATACGCAATAGTTGTGTTTATAGTTTGTTAACATCTAAACTCAATTAAAAAAAAAAAAAAATGTTTTATAATAATAAATAACATGTTTGGTAACATTTTTTCAATATTTTAACATTTAAAATTTTAAATTAATATAAAACATATTGTTCATTCCCAATTCGCCAATACTCTCGATTTTTCAACAAGAAAACCAGTCGAATAATGAATAATTATTCATTGTTGATTGAAAATTTTTAAGATTTAAATTTTATTTATTTATCATAATTTCTTATAACATTCTTAAACACGCAATTATTACTACTAGATATATATGTATTGGTGAATGCATTGAATTTGAATGTTTTATATACATATGATTTATATGTGCTTTTATTAAATTTTGTGCTATAAAAATGGTGTTTGTAGAATTTTATACAAAAAGTTAAGTTAAATAATAATACTAAATACCAGGCATGGTGCGACTACGTCGATTTAATGGTATCGGTGAATTGAGAAGACACGAAAATATAGTTCATTAAAAAATGTTTTTAACTAATTAATTATGGTAAATGGAATAAGTCAATAAATATTTTACGAGTACTTATTGACATGGTTAATAATAAAGTTTATTAAGTACATTATTTACTTTGTTATAAATCATAGATAATACCTAGTAGATTCTTATAGCTGTATTAATATTTACAAAAAAAGTAACTTTTTTTTCAAAGTATCTAGTTATTTATTATTTGTTGTATTTTTAAGATGAAATTTCGTTATATAATTTTACACCGTCGGTAAAACCAATTAAAATCAATTTAAAAATATCAAATTATAGTACTCAGTATATATGCACTATAGTATAGTAGTATATAATATAATGTACATATAAAATTAATGACCGTATAAAGCGGTTCCATATACCAACTAAATCGGACTGTACCTATACGATTTATATATACATGATATCTACTCTGTGTTATCAATGCCGTTAAGTTAAACATTTGCGAATTATAAAATACGTATTTTGTCCTACTTACGTCGTTGCCGTTACGTAGTGTTTCATTATGATTAAATAAAATGATGTTTTATTTTTAATTAATATAAACATGGATTATGGGTATATAATTAACTGAAAAATTATAATTGCTATAGTAGTTTATTCGTGTTTATCCAAAAAATATCAGGTCAATGGCCAATAATTCTCTTTCGGAATTATATTGATGTCGTTAATAACTTAATAGAATTTCAAGTATATTTAGTTACCTTCTATAGATTTTTGTATTACCATCAATAATATCTAACGACGCGTACTTATTGATTTTTTTTTTTTTTGAACTATTATTATTATTATTATTATTATTTTTGTCTTATCGTTTTACTGTTAAAACTATTGAAAAAGATATTTCAAGATATTATCTGTAGAAAGTTTCTTTCTTTTTGTTACGTTTGTTACGTTAACATGAATATTTCACGTAGTAGTATTATATATCTGTACACGCAATTAAAAAATTCTTACAATTGACCTCGCAACAGCGTTCTATTTCACATAATATCTGTCGTTTTGCGCATGTGTGTGCAAGTTCGATAAGAATTAAAAAAAAAAAAAAAAAAAAAAAATTATTTAATATTATATTCCGACGTGTACGCGTGACTTTTCCGTAACATAATTAATCAAAATTCTACTTCGTTATTATAGGTATATATTATAATATGTATATATTATCCTATGTAAAACGCTATATAGGTACCTTAACGATGTCCATTAGATTTGCGTTTAAATAATAATAAAAATAATAGTTATTATTATCGTGATGAGAACAGCGCCTATATAGTAGGTATATGTTCTATTATCAAAGAGTTTTTCATAGTTCGCGATGGGTAACACGTATATAATTATTTGGACAATTTATATCGTTATATTTTTACAAGGTGAACAGTGCACACAAATGTCAATTATAAACTATATATGATACACTTCCACCACATACATATTTTAATAACCGGAAACGTATTATCTGGTGTTAAAGTTATACTGTATAGCTGTAATGATATACACTTTCGGTATAATGATGCATCTACTATAACTAATTCTTTCGTATAGTTATTACTATTATAACGACGTAAGGAGTACACGATAATAACGTTTTGAAACATAAAAATTGGATATAAAATATTCAGTTAATAAGACCTTAAAATGTATCATAATTATATTTACTCTATTTATATACACATTTCCCCCTGTACGAACATAAAATATTATATTATATACGTACGGCACATTTAGCCTTTATACGCACGTGATAATTATACCGAATAAATAATAATTCGTTTACATATCATCTACCCTGCCAATATAATAGTATTTAAAATTAGCATTTTCATAACTACTAACCAATATATTCTAAGTTAATTGATATGATACGTTAATATAATATTATATATTCTAATAGTATCAGCATTTATCAAATACATTTTTCAGGAGAATATATTTTCTAATATTCAAATATCGATATTGATCAGAGACGTGGAAAGAAAATCCGGGCCGATTTGGGAGTGGATTTATACGATTTACCATTTTTTGTTTTTATTCCAAATTTCCAAATATTAGAACTAAAATTATTCTTCCCAAAATAATCATGAAATTGCTTAGAAAAACAGGAAATAAGCAAAAAAAAAAAAAAAGGTCCTTCAGGTAGAAATGTATTTTACTTCCTTTTCAGCCTCTAGGGAATCACCCCTAGATCTATCCTCTACCGACAGGTTTGCAGATATTGATAAACGATTTGTATTGATCAGAAGTCATAGAGTGCATAGATATATTAAAATAAATGGAATACGCTTTCAGCATCACTGACCCAATATAGTATTAAGGTTGCAGTAATGCAAGAACCGATTAATTTCTTATTAAAAGATGGTAAATATATATAATTATTAAAATTGGTAGTTTTATCGATTTTGTAATGGTAAAGTATACGATCCAGTATTACATTTAATATTTCGTTGTTTAAATATAATATAAAGCTTGTTTCTTACGACAAGAAATAGCTGGAGAGAAATGTCCTTTTACAATTTTATTTTATTCATTTGCCTATGAAGTTTTGTTCTGGGAACTTTAGAGTTATTTGAACAACCTTTAATTGTACACCAGTTTACAATTTCGAAAAATAGTAAATTACTTAATATTATAAAATAAAACATAATTAATAATAAAATAAGGTGTTAAATATTACCGTGATATATTTTAAAATTAATGTATATACTTGCTAATAATAATAATAACTAAGTAAAAAGCGTCAAAAATTTTTCATCCATTATTTCCTATAATATATAATACAATAGACTGTTAAAGCGTAGGTATAGTCCGTTTCTATCTATATAAATATATTATCTATGATTAGAAACTTTGAATTGTGCCATGTCTGTAACATTGGAACTTCATTTTGATTGCTTATGAAAATATACTTTTAAAAAGTTATTGATTTTAAATTGTTGTGTTCTAAGTCCACGAATATATTATATAGTATATTAAACAATTATATTTCTCTGTTGTATAATATCTATAAACATAAATAATACAATTATTACAGTTTATATCCATTAAAGTTTTAATGAAAATGTTAAATAATAATATCCATTGAGACGTTTGTAAAAATGTTAAATAATTGAAAAATATGTACTTATACATTAATTAAATATGTTTTATTTTAGTTGTATTCTTCTATCGAACTTGGATTTAAAAAAAAGAGTTTAACTGACGTATACGAAATAGTTGAAAAATAAATAAATAGTTTTGTTACGTGAACTAAAACAACTTTGAAAGTATTTACTTTTTAAGTTTAATACGTATACGATTTTGCAAGAACGCAAATAACAATATACAATACATCACTCACAAAGTACCTGCCCACATTTCCCTTTTACGAAGCAATAAAATACATTTTACAGTGAAATTTATTTTGAAAATCAACACGTACCTATACGATAATACGTAATTTACACTAACATTTAACCCAAATTTTAATATTTGCTATACAATTTTAAAAGTTAGATTGTATAATATAATTTTCCAAAATTCAGATATCAGATATACTAGGTATAGACACTGTGATCAAATTGAGGAAGATATTGGGGGTGTCATTCTTTTACTTTTACATTAATATACTTTGTCCAAAATCAATATGCATTAAAAAAAATATATATTTTTAAATTACAATTATTTATATTATAAGTATTTAATGCTGATTTGCAATTTTTTTTTTTTAATTCTTCAAATATTAAATACCTACAGTTAATATATTGGTATGTAATGGAATTTCAGATCAGTTAAAATTTTTTTTTGAAAGAATTATTTTAAAAGATTTTCAAACATATTTATTATTATAAAGATATCTATATACTATATAGTTTAGATACTTAATATTAGACACTTATATAATTTCCTTATAAAGCAAAAGTTTCCTATTCCTTTAGTGATTTCAACTTAATACATAAATGTGCTCATATATAAATAATACTTTATAAATGAACTCTATATATTATCTCCCATTACCACTTTTCTCAAAAATGTGGCGTTCAATATTATTATTACGTACAAAAATTGATTATTTTCACATTTGTTCAAACAAATAATAGCGATTACTAAAGCATAATATGTAGCATAACTTTTACATAATCACAAAAATCATTTTTATTTTTATATTATATATATTTTTATTTTACATACATTAGAACACAAAATCTAATTTCCTTTTTTTTAGACATAGCTCATCAATGACCTCATCTGACGAAATTTAAATATTTTGATGACATGCCAATAATGCCAACCCATTTAGTCGACTCTAATAACAAAACGTACATATCTATAGTTATAGTGTAATTTAATCAAGATAAATATTAAAGGATAAAATATTTACTTCCGTCATACTATTTCTAAGATACGACTTAATCCTTTAAGAAGAAAATGATCATTTTCGCGTTTCAGTAGAAACTGGCAATGTGCAGAATATTTTGAAAAGCACGTGAATATTGGAATAAAATTATTTATCACAAAATATATCTAAAGCATGTAATCCTGAAAGGAGAGTTACGTTTTCCATAATTAATTTATGCATCCACATGTTCAATTCAGCAATACTAGAATGTTGATTAATTGTAGGTGAATAAAAGTCAATAAGCTTTTAAGATTTATCTTTTTCTTGGTTTTTTAACAATAGTGATTCTTGTTTAAAAATGCAATTAAATCTTAAAAGAATAAAAGTAAGATATATAATTTTATTTTTTATTCATTTCTATTCTCAAAAAATTGTATAATTACCTTCAAATATTGTTTTATGATTAATAAATCGTTGAGTCAATTGTGTTGTATAAAAATCAATGTAGGTATTGTAAAAATACTGTGACACAATAGTAATGTTCAAAAGAACAATTCTGAATATTTGAATTAGCTCTATGGATTTGTTTAAAAGTGATCTGTATTTTAGCTATAGCTCTAACCTCAAAAATATTATTTTATTATTTTTTCATCGGTATCTAAAAGCTATAGACTTCAACCAATAGTTTATAGATAAACCTAATACTAAAATTGTTACTTAGGTACCTTATTGACGTAAATTTTTTTATGTGAAAAATAAGTAAACAAAGTGTTCTTTTATTTTTAGGGTTTATTATTCATAATTGAGTATTTATTTTTTATAAAACAGAGAAAATCAAAACAATTCACTGTACGGTCTTCAAAATAGGTATAAGCATTAAGCACAAGTCTGAAGTCATAAAGATTAACGACAAACGCTCGGGTATACGGTACTCGAATAACTGCTGTGACTCGTGAGCCGTCTGTCAACGAATAATTCAAGCATGGAAAATAAAATAATAACCAATAATATGGAGCTTATATTATTCATTTAAAGAATAATGTTTATGTATATATAGATAAGAACATGATGTACCAAAGTTCATTATCGTTGCGTACAAATAACGTAGAATTCTTATTGACGTATTCCCCTATTAGTTTGTCCAGATAAACATCATAAATATTATTAATAAAAAAAATATCAAAAACTAAAAAAAATAGCACAAGGAGAGGGATCTAGTCCTCATACATCCCCTCTCCCCCCGTAAATACGTCACTGCGGCGGTATAACTGAGTTGCATTTAATTTTATTACTTATATGATTTAGATATTGAATGGAGCGAGAAATTTATTAGTTTTTCAGTGATGTTTATTTTTTTTTTCTCGGGAAAACTTTTTTTGATTAAAATATATGTTGAGTAGTTAGTTTTGGTGTAAATAATTTCTTTGGTAGATAATTAGTTTTAGACACTTTTAGAATACTTTCCAAAGAAAATTTCTTATTTTCCCAGTTGGTACCTAGTTTTCTTCGTAATGAAAAACTACCTTTTATTGCGGGAAATTTGTATAAAATGGAAAAATTATAAGTAAAGTTACCATATTTACTATAATATATATATATATAGGTATTACTAAAATATTATATACGGTACAAACGTTATAAAATTAAAACTTTATTTTTTTTAATATTCATCTACGTTTATGTATTTACACGAAACTCGGCTAAAAATCGTTTTATGGCATACAATGATTTATCATTGATTTAAAATGTAATGTATAAGTATATTATATTATATATATAGTATCCAGTATTCCAACTAGCGAAGTGTTTCCACCCCACTACTTGCCAACATTTAAAAAACGTCCTTTTACCTTCTCAGTGATGCAAATTACGTGTCTTTATTTTATTTTAAATGAAAATCGTATTATTCCGTCTATTTTCTACTATGAATTACGTATTATTTTGTTATTTTGTTTTCGGTAAAATTTCTGTGTAGGCCATCGGGACACTTGTTTACCGCATATTGTGTTACGGCAATAATAATAGAAATTATATTTATACCGCGAACGGCGCGGCGAAATTTGGCGACTAATCATACGTTTAATTTCCCGTGGCCCGCGATCGTAAATTATCACTTGGCCCGGGTTATGATGTGCAGTAAGAAATAAATACATATTATTCATATATAGCGTCTCCAGTCGGGATGATTGAAATTTCCCCGTCGATGGTATGAGATTTTCACATACGTATATGTGTCGGTATATTCAATATTGTATTGAATTTTATTCTGTCTGTGCACGCGTAATCGAAATGACGTATACGACATTACGATAAGACCGCAGAACAGGACTCGATAAATAAATGCAGCGCTACACAAATCAATTGTCGAAACGCGGAACCGTCGACGTTATACTGTTGTACACATACTGGAGGAAAATGAAAAATATTTTTAAAAAAAATGCCCAAAATACGATTATAATGTATATATAAGGTCTGCGGTCTATCAACGTCGATCGATATATACACCGTGCTCGACATGTATATTATATAACTTATATATTATACACAATATATACGCGATGAACATCGGCTTACCCGGATAATGATGGAGAAAATTTTTATATAAAAAAAAACCGCCTAATGGCCCGTTTGGCTCATTTTCAATGTCCATCTAGTTTATTAATGTCCGGTCAATTGTCGACCGGCATCGTTATTTTTCGTGCCGTTCATCATCGTGGTGGTCAATGACGGATGAACAAAATATAGTAGATGGTATTTTAAGCCATTTCATATTTTAGGGAAATTAATTCGGCGAAAACATTCAAAATCCCTCTGTTAAAAGATTTCGACCGAAAACCTACGAGGATGGTGAAATTTTGATCACAATTTAATTTTACACAAGACTCACGCCTACCTGTATATACCCTAATGTATTCGGTACATTTAGGTCTATCATGAAAGTACCTACTATTCATTATTAATCTGTGGCGGTCCGACAAACATGATTCGTCCGAGAAATATTTTTAAAATACGTATATATAAATAATATAGAGGAACACGTCTTGTATATCATTAAGAAACGTACAAGAATATTGAGGTTTAACGTTCGTTGTAACAAATATGGATTTTTAATTCTGGAGATATTTTATTTTTAATATATGATAATTGTTTACGATTAAAGACCCAACACTATTGAAAAATACGAAAAAGTGAGATGCCCGTTCGTAAAGTATTTATTTAATTTTTACGGTGTTCCGATGTACTCAAAGGGCTATATATAATGTGGGGCGAAATGTGCACTCGCGGAATAGTGAGGTATAGTCAACGGAGTCGGTGAGGGGGTGCCAAAATAGATGCACACTGACCCAGTGGCCTAGTATAATGACGGGGGATGAACGCGCGTGACGGTGTGTATTACGCGCTATGCGAAGGGGTTTGCCGCGGCAACAAGTGGCGTGTCGACGACGTGATAGCGGTCCGCCGCAGCCGGGAGAGAGGCGCTACGCTACTATACACAACTACACGCGGCTACTATCAGTCAATATTTATTTTATCCCTCCCGATAAACTCTGCCGAAGGGTGTCCGAAGGGATGTCGACGGGACAAAACTGGAGGGGGGAGGAAATGTAATATACCGTTTATATTATACATATATATATATATACATAGACGATGACACTGATTTTGTATTCAGTGAAGGGTGAAAAAAGACACTCTATAAGTGCGTTTACTGCAGTTACAGTCATCGCTTGTCGAGACGTATTCGACATGCACTCGAAGTGCACTGTAGGTATACGCATCGTAGTCGGTCGAGTACCTATACTTTCCCGTGCGATTAATTTTCGAATTTTATATATATTTTTTTTTTTAACGCGATTCATTGCGTGTTCTAGCATAGCTGTCTGTACGTATTTCACTAATTTACCAACTTGAAGCGATCTTACAAATAATATATATATATATATATATACATATACTTACCTAATATATTATCGTTGGCGATATTATTTCAACGTGTACTGCATTTTTACTGGCTCCGATGAATATTCATAAAATACACACGAAATGTCCGTTACGTAGTTAATACGTCAGGTTCGCGTCATGTGTCTTGCACCGGACGACACCGCCTCCAACACGTCACGTCATATTATGTATTATCCGTTTCGATGATGCGTTGTGAAATCCCGTCCAGCAACAAAGTATAATTTATTATCAACAATACTATTCGAACTATCGATATAATAATTCATAGTCCGCTTTTCACCGCTTCGGGGGAGCCGTTGCAAAATGATCGACTGTGTTTTAGCACCTGTGGCCACGACTAGCGTGCGGAAACAAAAAAAAAAAAACGCGCGCCCGCTATCTACGTACTTCTTATGTATTATATATACCCCGTACACGTTATTTCATTTTGACGTAGATATCGGTAGATATATAATTATTATTATTCCATCTCGTCGTATATTATAGTATACTGCAGTATGTACTGTTATTATTAACCTTCGTTAAAAAGTGCAGCAAAGAAAGAGAGAGAAGCGCATATGCGTATTGGTAAAAACGGACGAGGCAGGTGACAGACGTCTCCAATTATTACCAGTTACCCGGTAATAATAATTATGCTCGCAATCGCACTGCTGCGACCTGGTAACGGCTGCAGCAGCGGGCGGAATACCGCGTGTGTGAGAATCTTCGACGGGCGTTCATCGATGACGAATATATATAATATACATTCTACGCGAATAAATTTACACACATTTACTTACCTGCAAATATTTCTACCGAGTATACAACGAAAAAATAATACAAGAGTTGGCGGCATTCTATATGCCAACGTTCTCACTGACGGCTTTTATTTACAGTTTTCATCACTTCACCATCATATTATACTTGATTTGCCCAAGATACGCATTTCCTTTGAAAATAGGATACTTTTAAAGCAATAATATTGTATTATATAATATTTGTATATATCAAAGCCCTTCACTAAAATTCCAATATAGTCTTTTAAAAAAAAGTTTGCTAAAAAAATTATATTAACAATTTGTTTTTATCAGTTTGTAAAATTTTAATTATAACTTCGGTAACTATAAGTATAAGATCAGTTAAGTGGTTTGGAAAAATTAATAATTATATAAAAATATCCAAACTATTTTATGAATACATTATATATACACATTATATATACATTATATGTATAGTTTAAATAACTACAAGTACTTCTATAAAGACTAAAATAAAGCTATACTTTCAGTGGTTTGAATTGAAATTTTAATGACGATTTTTCAGTAAAACATTATTTTCGTATGAGTATACATTTGTAGTTTAATATAATTGTACATTGTTATAAGGATATTTTTTTAAGTTTAGAAAAATAATGTAAAATAATTTGAATTTTCTCAAATATTATGCTTTAATTAAGTAACCGTCAAACTTATTACACTGCATAGTAAGTAAAACAATTTTTGTTTTCGACAATCTACCATACAAACTATACATTGATTAAAATGTGCCTTTTGCGAGGATATTAGGGGGGAATATTTTTAATTTTTTATCCTATGACTAAACACTTGGCAATGGTCCTGCGAGTAGTATCTATCCGTCCACGGCTTTACTATAATTGTCTTAAGTCATTTTAACTATACTTACTGAATAGTCAAATGGTATTGATCTACGTGAACGCTGTTTTAGGCCAACGACAAACGATAAAATGAGCATATATAATAAACATATACTATACATGAGCATTAAATATATTATTATAACGATGGAAACACGCAAAACTTTCGTATACCTTGGCGAGTTACTGTGAATGTTTATATATAGTCATTATTGTCGTTGTTTTAATTTTGATTAAGTTATCAAAAAAATAAAAATAATGTATACACACATATACCTACTCCCAGAGAACCACTCCCACGTCGTAAATATGAACTTCATCGAATTTTATGGCTCATACACCGACGTGTACTTATCGCCGGCTGATCAACAGGGAAATCGCATTATATATAAAACAAAAAAAAAAAAATGATTAATTACTCGGATTTACATAAACGTATTAAAAGGTCACGAGGGGGTACCGTGTAGTCGTGTACCTGTGCATATACGAGTACGTACGCATACGTTGCCGTTCGTTTTTTAATCTATTCGCGCAATTATATTCGGCTGGAAATTGCCCGAGTTTGGGCCCGAAACAAAAATGTCAGCCAAATTATATAGTCCAGAAATAATTTACCTATAATATATTTGGACACATTTCCATTACAATATCGTAACCCTAATAGCAATAATTTACCCGGAAAGTCGCGAGTGAAATATACCTCGCCGACTGCACTATATATACGCATTACATAGGTAATATATACGAGTTAAATTTTCTTTTAATAATTCAAACAAAACAACGCAAACTAATAATTATCGAAATATATTACGTACCTACCTAAGGTACGTACATTTTTTTTTTTTTTTTTTTTTCGTTTTACCGAAATGTCGGTATAATTTCCTACGTTTAATGTATTCGAGATTATATTTTTGTAGGTACGTATATATATATATGTATATATATATAGATTGCGCGTACACGAACAAGTCTATACGACGGAGTATCGTCCGTTGTTGTTTTTTTTTATATATTTATTTTTCTATTGTTGCACCGTTGCATATAAAATAGGTTTTTTTTAAAGTTTTCCGAGCCATCTTCGGCCGGTCAATTCATTATTATCCATATCGGTACGTGAACGCGTTTCACCACTCGTACAGGCGTCCCGTTACAACAATAAACTACGATACGTCTTGTACAATGTACACAATAAAATAGTGCATATTATATTTACACGCGCAGTGTACATATTTTGAATTGCATTCGTGTGCGAGCAATAGAGTGAGAAAAAAAAACTAACGATTAAAATGGAAATTACGCGTTTCGCGAACAATTAAAACGGTATCGCATACATAGACGGCTGTATATTATAGAAAATCGTGCGAATTAGGCGATGATCTACGTCGGTGATAAATCCCCGACGACGTGTGTGTTGGCCGGCCGATTTCACGCGCACCGCCGCCGTTTTTCGATCTACCGAATAATCATTTGGGCCACGGTTGCCCACGGAAACTGATATATTTTTTCGCCTTCAATAGTACGTTTCCCATCTACTATAGCGGTCACGGCACGCTCGACAATCGATCGGACTTATGGTCGATTTTTACTATTGTTATTAATTTTTTCCAGATATAACTATATTTTCTGGGTTAGGTACACCACTGATTCTATATATATATATTATATCTATATAATCGCTATCGCCGCGAATTAAGCAGGTAATCAAAGGCGGTCATTAATATATACTAGTTAAAGAGTTAAAGACAAGTTACAAAGTCAATTTTCGTTTAACTTTTCAACTCGACTAATTGATTAATTTGTTCATTAATTATAATTAACTTAATCAATTTAAATGGCCATCTGCAAGACTTAACTTTTAATCGTTAATATGTATAAAATCATTCGGTATTATAATAGTAACACATGAAAGACGAAATTTCTTGTACCATAGTCTGTATACATATTTTCAATTTTAATATTCGTACAAAATAATGTACAATAGTACTCGTGCAAGCTAAAATATTTGAATCAATACCATCAATTTACCAATGATCCGATTTTTTTGGATTTTTACAGTCATTTCTTCTATCAATTTACGATTTTTCAATATTGTTGTTTAATTCCGATTTCAGGATGACTATCGTGTTTGTTATTCTGTTGTTCGTTTGATTTTCAACTCTTTTGCCTTTCATATCACCCATATTATACGGTTGTGATGGTTATAATATTATCGTTTATATAAATATTATATAGTCTTGAGGAAATAAATGGTAGACTTGAAAATTGGAGGTAAAGGTCTAAGGATTAGTAGGAGTAAAACAAAATATATAGAATATAATTTTGGTAGGGGGAATAGGGAAAGACTAGAAATAAATATGAGTGGGGATGTAGTGGGGGAGGTGGAGAAGTTCATGTATTTAGGGTCCGTTGTACAGAAAGTGGGTGGTTTCGAAGAGGATACGAAACACAGGATTCAGTGTGGATAGATGAAGAAAAGAGAAACTTTAGGTATTTTGTATGATAAAGGAATCCCTAGTAGGTTAAATGGTAAATTTTATAAGGCAGTGGCAAGACCTGCAATGATGTATAGAAGAGACTATTGAGCAGTAGTTAAGAAGATAGAACAAAGATTAAGTTTTAGCAAAGATGAGAATGTTAAGAAGGATGAGTGAAATAACTAGAGAGGATAAAATAAAGGATGCGTATATAAAAAGTAGTATAGGAGTAACTTCGATATTTGACAAAATAAGGGAGAATAGTTTAAAGTGGCTTGGACATGTATTCAGAAGAGAAGAGACTGAGGCAGTAAGATTAGTAAAGTATATATATGTTGATGATAAAAGGGGCAGAGTAAGATAAAAAAAAAAGGTGAGGGATGTGATGGCGATAAATAAAGGTGGAGGTAAATAAAGAAGATGTGGGAGATAGAAATAAGTGGAAGTGTAGGACTAGGGTGGGCAATCCCAATAATAGTCGGGAAAGAAGGTAAAGGAGAAGAAAAAGATAGATATATATATATATATATGCCTATATTATTTTGGAGACATTTCTTTGAATTATTTTAATTAAATATTAACCAATTATATTTACCAATTAAGTATTTAAGACTTAATATAAATATATATATAATATATTATATTATTATTATATATATATGAGAATATATAAAATGTTAAATGAAATTTGATTGACTCTTAACTCTTAACTGAAGGAATTTAGGATAACATGACTTATAACTCAACTACATAAATTTTTTCTTTAACTTACCCACCTTTTTCAGATAAATTTATATGATAATCATAACTCAAAGGATATATTTCATTACCTAGTATAATATATTACACGTACAATGTTTCATCAGTTATTAACAATAATATCAAACTTAAAATAGCATACATAACTTTGCATTATTCAAAACATTATTACCTAATGTATAAATCGTAAATTATTGTCCGCGTATAGTTTCAACTTTAATTATTATGTCTAGTCAACTTGTTCTTAAAAAACTTCTTCCATGCTGTCAAAGTTCACCGGTAGATATACATATAGCAGCTGCCTTTATCATAATTACACGTACGTTTATATACTATAGGTATACACAATATGGTTATAATATATTAATCGGTCAGTATTACTAAAACTTGTGGTCTCCAAAACTATATATTATTACTATGTGAAAATAAATACGGTTTATTCGATATCGGTCTGCATTATTATATTATATTTGTTAATTGTTATATGCTTAAAGGATTCTGTAAAAATATCGTTAATACATATACACTGCACATATTCATATTTAAAGATTATAAAAAAATAAAAATAAAAAAAAATAGGGAGGTATTTAACCCTTAACTTTACCTTATGTACGCTATACTACGTGGCCCAAAATACCTCTTTGATGTTCTTCAATTAACATGAAAAACCACTCACATATGTATTTTTTTTTTTTTCATTATTTTTCATTTAAAACGTGTTGTTAAAACATTCTAATTGCTTGTTCTAATCATGATTATCGCACCATAACCAGAATAAAAACCTACTGTTCGAATGCTTAATGTGATTTTAAAAATACACTTCATGTACCTATTATTAAAATAAAAACATTTTTAATAAAATCAGCATAAGTATAGGTACCTACCTATACGTTATATTCAGTTTCTAATAATAATTACAGCAATTTAGATGTGACGTGCCTATATAGATAATAGGTATATCATAATATATTATAATATCTGTGTTTAACAAAACCATAGCGTCATTTTAATAATATACATTGTCAATTCAGACACGGAAATCGATATGATTAAAAACGTTTTCGACACGAAATATACAAATTATTACCTAATATTTTACAGGTACATACATAATAATATAATTGACTACATACTTCTAATGTTATATAAATGCATACGTCGAATGTCTTAAAAGATAATCATATTCTGTTTGTTCGGCTGTTTATTGGTGTACCGCAAACTTAATTTATTGCTATTTATTTTTCATTTTTCCTATAATGTATCTAAATTATTCCGTGGCATGTACTAGAAGTATTCCAATTTACTTGTAAGGAGGCCAAAAGTTGTTTAACTAAGAAAAAAAATATATATTAAAAAAATGATTCTAATAAATTTGTGACTATAAAACAAAAGAGCGTAATAATTTCGTTTGTAAACGTGCGGATAAAAATGTATAACGTTCGTGGTCACGCAACTTTCATATGATATAGCTAATATTTTGTGTTTATCTCGTTTATATTAATCAGTCGTCTATATAAGAGTAATTAAAAAACGCAATATCATTATATACGGAAGGGACGTCGAATATAAGGCTTTAAAAAAGGGGGCCAAAAAATAAGTTAAACAACGACGAATAACGCGAACTGCACGTTATAATATAGCGACGTAGTTGTACATTTGTAATATAGTTAAACGTTGTTTTTAATTTTAATTTTGACTATCATTAATATATATTATTATTGTATTATATGCGTATATATATATATATATAACACAACTATACAATTTTTTATTTTCACGATAATATAATATTAATAGATACCATCATTATATCGATTACCTATACAACATTTTGTTTATAACTTTATAATATTCTATTGTATCAGCCGAACTGCATATATTATTAAATTGAACCCGAACCTAACTATATAATTATTATTGTATATGTATATTGTACATATATTTATTAACAGATGTTTCTATATGTATAAAACATATTTGATATTAAGTTGGTCGTGTTCAGTCGGATTTCAAGGGTGGGTATGCGAAAATCAAACCATATTTTATAAGTGTTCATACATATAATATCGCGAAAAACATTGAATAAATAAAAAAAAATCATTTAAATCGTTATTGTATCATATTATGTACAGGCATTATTGAGTTTACTATAATATGCGTTTACGCAGGATAAAGCTTTCGATACAATATATATATATATATATATATACCTATATAATATTGGGTTTTGGTGTTCGCGGCCGAGGGGGGGGGGGGAAAGCGTCCAATTAAAAAAAATTAATAAACACCGGGAAGGCCGTGGAGCAATTTTTTTTTTATCGTTTCCTCCGTCGAACTTTTGCTATTTTCCCGGGCCCCCTTTGGTCGATGTCGGTAATTTTTTTTTTCATTTGCCCACGTCCCGCGCGTTCCACCGTTCCCCACCCCTCCAACCCCAACCACCGGGCACGGACGGAGCGCGCGGTATTTGCCACAGCAGCAGCGGCGGCGGCAGCGGCAGCGATGGCAGACGATACCTCTGGGATAAGGCACACCCGTAAAAGACAAAATTACACTCTTAATATTTATGACAAGCCGAATCCCTTATCGACCCTAAAAACACACCAACCCTTTCTCTCCGTTTACACTATAAAAACCCGATCGCAATACAAGGCGCGCGGTGGCGGTGCAGTTAGTTGTTATATAAGCAAAAGCCCGTATAGCCGCCACCGCTGTTTACGACTTCCGATGCCCTAAATAAGCTCTCCGCCACTTTTAAGCTTTTATCTTCGCCGGCGATATTATACACTTCGGGGTTATTGTAAAAACCGCCCCGGCGACTTATGCTCGTCGTACATATATATATATATATATCGTATATATACCTATACAGTGCTGCAGCATCCCGCGACACCCCCGTCGGCCCGTACCATAATTTTTCTATACATCCTGATCGTCTTTAAGTATATATATATATATATATATATTACTGCAGTACGGCTATAAAAACTACCCGTTTTAATATACGTATCGAAAAAAC